>JZKD02S2398822.1:318614-343135 GCA_000966675.3 Picea glauca
TATATGAGATTTTTATGGATCTAGGGAGAGAATAGTGGATCTCCATTAATGGGGTAGCTTCTTATGTTCTTGTATAAATAGGAGAGCCTTCTCCTTTCAAAGGGAGATAGATATATAGAGAGATAGAGATAGAGATGTGTGTGAAGTCTAGGAAATGCTCATGTTTTGAATTGATAGGTTGATTCTTGAGGTTAAGTAGAGAGGATATTTTATATTGAAATGAAGATGTAATCATATTCTTTTGAATACAAGACATGCTTCCATTTTGATCTCTATCTTGTGTTAAGATTATGGTGTACTTACTGAAGGATGAAAGGGCCCCCATGCACTGATGCCAGTACACCTATGTGTTGTATATAGTAGGTAAAATTTGTCATTTGTATATTCATGTTATTTTTATGTTCTTTGCTTTAGTAGTTTAGAATAGACAACTTCAAATCCTCGCACATATTGTGTTGTGCCTCTAAGCTTATGAGCTCCTGGTTGACATTAAATCGTTGAGAAATTTATACGACATAGATTGCACTCAACAATGACAAGCCTTCAAGACATCGTAAATTTCATCATCTCTTACACATCTTTAGATCTGGAGGTCATCCCCTGTGTGAAAAAGATATCCACCAATCCAGGTGAACCATGCACTGCGTTGGATGATCAGTTTCCTTTCTCTTGATGATAGGTGTGTTGGTAGTTTCCCCGCTGCCAGATAATTCACCACATCAGCATGTCATGGTGTCTTAATAGTGAGAACAAATAGGTGTTCATCTAGAAATTGGTCTTCTACTGTCAAAGAGTCATTTGTTTTGGGTACGCGAGATAAGAAATCTGTATTGAGATTCTCTCTTCCTGGTCGATCCTTGATGGTAATGTTTAATTACTGCAATAGTAATAACCACCAAGTAACCCGCCCATGTAATAGGTTTGTTAGATAAATATTTAATAGCAAAATGATCAGTATACAGAATAATTGGATAGTCTGTTATATAGTGGAAAAATTTATTGATAGAATGTATAACGGCTAAAAATTATTTTTATGTTACTATGTAATTTACTTCAGTGGGAGTAAGATTTTTGCTAATAAAATAAATAGCATAAGGTTTCTTGTCTTCTTCATGTCCAAGTATAGCACCTATGGCAATATATGATGCATCTGTAGAGATGTGGAATGGTAACTTCCAGTTTGGTCCTCTTGGCATCGGTGTTGTTGAAACCAACCTTTTGAGTTTTGCAAACACAACATCACATTTATCATACCACTGAAATTCCACATTACCAGTTAAAGCATGTAAAGGTCCAACTATTCTTGAAAAAATTTCTATGAATTTGCAATAATATCTTGCATAGCCAAGGAAACTACGTACCTCGGTTTGCGTACGAGGTGTAGGCAGATTAAGGATTACCTCTATTTTTGTTGGATCTACCTTGATTCCATCTACAGAAACATAGTGTCCTAGTACCACACCTTCAGTCATGATCATATGAAACTTCTCATGACTCAATCATATCCTGGTAGTAATGCATCATTCCAGTACCTTTTCCAGATTGCTTAGAGGTTGATCAAAATCAGTACCATAGGGGGTGAAATCATCCATGTAAACTTCAAGTCCTTCGTTTATCAAATTAGAAAATATGCTCAGAATGGTTCTCTAGAATGTGGTTGGCGCATTACATAATCCAAAGGGAAATACTCTATATGAAAAGGTACCCCAGGGACATGTAAATGTAGTTTTATCCTGGTCTTCTGGAGCAATCTGAATCTGATTATAACCACTAAAGCCATCTAGGAAGGAGAAAAATTGCGTCCCTGCTAAAGTATCAAGGACCTGGTCAATAAAAGGTAGGGGAAAATGGTCCTTCCAGGTATCTTTATTGAGTTCTCTATAGTCTACACAGATCCGCCATTTTCCATTCTTCTTGGGGATGATTACTAGTGGAGAGACCCATCGACTTTCTGAAATAGGGTATATGAAATCTACATCCAACAGTTTTTGTAACTCTTCTTTAACAACGTCCCTGAGATGAGGATTCAATATTCGTTGGGGCTATCATATGGGTCGGGCATATTTCTCAATATAGATATGATGTGTACAGAGTTGAGGGTCAATGCCCTTCATGTCGCGATACTCCCAAGCAAAATCCTACTGATATTTAGAAAGGATATGAATCATTTTTTGTTATCGTTGCTCATTCAAATTAGCATTAACATTCAGAAACCTCCCTGGTGCAATTTCAACTGATATGATATTATGGATTGTAGTAGTGGGAATATGTTGCTCCATCAATTCTTCCAAAGGATCTACCTATGCTTCATTATCTAAAACAACTCTTATCATTTGACATGTTGGGTTGCTTATAACAGCTAGGTTGTTAATGAAGCTACTGATCACATCATCTTCTAGTTGGTTTTTGAGTCTGAGAGCTTCTTCCAGTGTGAGAGGAGATCATAGATTCTTTTCTAGATATCTAGGTGGTGGGAACTATTGATGTATGATAGGCGGACTCGGTTTAGCTGGAGAATATAGGATGAGGTTCTTTGTAGCACTTCCTCTAGCAATTGTCATGTTTCTTGTGAGACATCCTATCTATGCATCTGATGTTGCGAGCCATGGTCTTCCCAATATCAATGGGTGTCCATCGAGTCTACTTCTTGGGTTGATAACTAGGAAATCAGTTGGGTATTCCCAAGAGTCGACCAAAATTGCTACATCTTTTAATGTGTTGACTAGTTTAACCACTGATCTATCAACCAATTGTAACATAATTGAAATAGGTTCGAAGGATGTGATACCCAAGACGTTACATGTCTCAATGGTCAGAATATTAATGGCTGCCCCCAAATCCACTAGTGTATTTGGAAAAAAACAACCCTATATCTGAACTGTTACCACTTGATTCCCTAGATCTGTATACTTGACCAACTCCTGCTTGCCTAAAATGAGATCGGACAAGGCTCCTACCACGTGAACAGTTGATGGATTTTTAGCTTTCCTGACAGGCTTCTTCCCACATAATTCCTTAATTGTCTTTGCATAAATTGGGATGTCTTACAGAGCCTGTAGGAGTGGGATATTAACATATATATTCTCTAGTTCCCCTACAATATCGAAGTTAGGATATATTACCCTCTTTGGAAACGGGGCAGGAGGAATTACGTCCTCATTAGGATTATGTTGATCGACTGTGTTTCCCCCCTACTCTTCTTATAGTCGAGGGTGTTATTGTTGGTTGTATATTATTTTCATTCTCCTGCTCTTGGTGAATGTCACTTTCTTCAGGATAAATTATACGTTGTGACCTCAACCGGAGTTCATTGCACCCTACTGAGTTGATTTCCCCTTCCAAATTCTCAACAATTTTCACAAACTGGGCTGGTCTTTTTTTAGGATTTGGGTTGGGTTGAGCTGGTAATTGAGGGTGCATTTGAGGTTGAGGGTTCTGGGGTAATTGAAGTGGGGCTTGGAAAGTGGGTTGAGCTTGAGGATCCATCCCCATGGGTTGATTGGTCATTCCCATGGGGCGCTGCCAATTTTGATTCCAATTGGGAGCTTGGGCAACTTTGTTATTCCACTGTGAAGGATAGGGGTTATTATTTGAATTATTCCAAGATGGGGTAGGGTATTACAAGTTAGGCCAGGTGGGATTTGCAACTGATTGATTTGGCCAGGGTGCAATAGGATATTGTTGGGACTCCCATGTGGGGTTATAAAATGGTTGGCCTTGCCATGTGTTTCCATAATTATGCTGCTGATTATACTGCCCAGAAAAGAAAGAAGAGGGATCTTGTAGCATACCTAGGGGATGACCCTGCCATTGGTGATGCTAAGCTATCAGATATACCAGTTATGTTTCCTCTTCCGCTTCTTTAAAGACATTTTTTAGTCCTGGGAGCGATGGGCATTGCTCCATCGCATGGTCCTTGGCACAGATGGTGCAAACTCGAACCACATCCAAAGGACATTCCCTCAGACCATGTTTCTTTCTACATCAGTGGAAAAATATGGCCAATGACTACTCTGCTTCCGTATGTCTCTGTTTAGCCTGAAGAACATCAAATTGTGTAGTCAGAGTACTCAAAATGTCGATTTTAAAATTTTCTAAAATATTACCAACTTCTACTCGAGTGACACCCCCGCTAGTAATGTTGTTATTTCTGGTGAGGGGAGCCCGCATTCCCGATCTGGTTCGTGTACTTCCACATGAACACCTGATGCACAATTGGATAATGGTATCATAAGTTTCTTAATAAATATCACCTTTCCCCATTAAATTCAATGTTTCTACCCATTCATCCTTCATACCTTTTATCAGAGTGGCTTTAAGTACCTCACCTGGTAGTGTACCGTAAGATGATCTTTGGAAGTTATATTGAAATCTTTCAACATATTCTTCTAGTGTTTCATTTTCTTTTGCAGTCATTTGAAATATTTTGTCTTTTAAATCCCTGGTTCTACAGTAGTCTTGATATTTCTTAAGGAAGGCTTGTTTCATTTCATCCCATGAATTTATAGTTCCCCCTCCTAGTCCCATAAACCATTATAGAGTTGCTCCTTTCAAAGTGGAAGAAAACAGTTTTAGTTTCTGGGGATCAGAGGTGTAGTCATAGCCTCTACACAGGACCTCAAATTCAAACAAGAATGCATCAGGGTCTTCTGATATAAATCCATGAAAGGTTGGGATATTTTGCAGTGGAATGGATTTCATTGGGGCATTAGCAACTGGATCAACTATAGGATATTCCAAAGTGGAAGTTTGGGTCCCCGGTTGATTTGGCTGTGTCATTTGGTTGAAAATACACCAATAACCTTTAGGAATCTCTTGGTCTGGGTGTTCTATTCGAGGTGGTTGATTATTTGGTCCCTTAGGATATTTAATCGCGCCGCCTATATCTGGGATTTTAGGTGTTCCTTCTTCTATCAGAATCATAGGAGATCCAGGTTTAGGTGGTGGTGGGTTTGCCTCAGCAACTCCACTGGTCTCCCCTTCTCCTTCTTCCAAATTACAAGAATTTCCCTTGTCTAAAGGGATGAGAGGCGGAGTATGTGTGTTTTGGAAACTTTGCACAGTCCCTTCAGTTCCACTATGAACCTCGGCATGAGCTCCATTTGGTGAATTTTCTACTTGAGGGATTCAGGTGGATCCTTTTCAAGGTCCAACCAAGGCTTGAGATTCATCTTTTCGGATGATTTCATCTATGAAAGTGCTTCTTCCACGGGGCACCAGACCCTGGGATTTTGTAGTTTTTGGCAGGGGTTTTGGTTTTTTCAGGTTCTTTCTTCTTATTCATACACACAGACACAAAATTTAACACCTATATAACCTCTATGCATCAGCAGAAGGTAGGTGTTGGCACAAGAATTTTACTTGTTGCCTACGTAGGTTCTTACCTTTCGTTTTCAATACCTCATCCTCCAGAGATGCAACCTATGTTATCTTTGACATTCTCCCCGGCAACGGCACCAAAATGTTGGGCTCCAAAGATGTCCTAAAAACAACCTTAGTTTAACATTAATTTATCAACCGAGGATTCGTCTTTTCTTTCAATAATATCAGCAAAGTCTATGTAGATAGTTGTAGAGGTTTAAATCATGTAGTCAAAGAAAATCTGAGTTTATCAATAATCAAGTTCCTCACACATTCATTAAAAAATCTAAAACTAAGATCTTACTCAACAGAATTGAAATCTGATCAATAACATATTGTGAATTAAAATCATTAACTGAATTGTTGAATTCATCTAGCTAAGAAACAGTAATTTAATCTATGAAAAATACTTAATAAATCAAACTATCAATGATTGTCTAACCTGCTGGAAAATAACATCTAAGTACTATAAAATTGAGAAGGAATAGCAAATGCAGATTTAAGCGAAGGAACAACAATTGTAAATTTAATAAAAGGAACAACGCATGTGAAAATGAGAGGAACTTTCAAACGATAAACTACAACAATGGGAAATGGAACAACAATCGATAACATTCAAATGAAACATATATCCTTTGTAATTAAATAGCATAACCAATTTATGAAAACATAAACACACTCATGCATTTATGTTAACTGTTGCAAAGAGATTTAAATCACAAAACTGAAATCAAATTGATACGATTACAGATTGAGACAGTAACTCCTTCCGAATGGGCCCACGGTCTTCAGAAGGTACTGTTGCTAGAAACTCAGTACGCAAAGATGGTAAAAACGCACACGATTTCTATTAATTCCATAATTGGTAAAACATTACAATGGACTACTTGTACAGAGCAATTCAGAGATCTGAATGCTTGGATATATTTCTTGGTTTTTTCTCTATGGTTCATCACCCTTTATATATTACAATGATATGGGTAAATTAAGCTATCCTGAGGATCGATAAATCCTCAGGATTTCTTTTACTAATTATAAAGATTACAAAATAGAAAGTCAATCTTCCTCAAAACTACTTTGTGCCTGATTTCTTCGACCTCCAATAGTCTATAAATCTTCATAATATTCTTATCTATCTTGAGTTTAACCATAATTGTCCATTTCTGCAATAAAATCAAACAATTCAAACTGAAATTCAGAAATTATCTAATATCACTCAATAACATTTCTAGAAGATTTTTTAATCATTTTATTTCCTAATTATTTCTAATTACTAGAAAATTCAATCAAGAATATATCATAAACCATGGGAATAAGGAGAATATTTATACCTTTTTCACAACTCAACACCCCTTGTGTTGGATTTGCAGTGTGCCTCATTGAGCGAAACCCTAGTTCTGGAGATCCTCTAAAAAAAAATTATTGGGCGACGGAATCACAAGAGAGGGATCCCCTTAGCTGGAATATGGTGCCACGAGTCCAACAGAACTGGTGTTTCATCAATCCAAGGCACGGTTTGGGTGCTATGGCGAGTTGCAACTCGCCTCCTGAAGTCATTGAGGGACATAATGACAATTTGGTCTGGGGGTACAAAATCAGAATCGGGCGACGTAACTAAGTTTCGTAAGATCTAGAAGGTGTGTATGACCAACGCCCACAGGATCACAGTGCCCACAATCGCTCGATACAGGGGCTTTGAAAGTTGACCCCCTGTGTCAAATTTGCATTGTGACTCACTGAGTTGAACCCTAGTTCTGGAGATCCTCTAACAAACACTTTTATGGGCAACAGAATCACAGGAGAGAGGTCCCCCTAGCTGGAATCTGGTGTCAGGAGTCCAACATAACTAGTGTTTCATCGATCTAAGGCACAGTTTGGGTGCTATGGCGAGTTTCAACTCACCTCTTAAAGTCATTCAGGGACACAATGACAATTTGGTATGGGGGCACAAAATCACAATCGGGCAATGTAACTGAGTTATGTAAGCTCTGGAAGGTGTGTATGAATAACACCCATGCAACCATGGTGCCCACAATCGCCCGACACAGGGGCTTTGAAAGTTGACCCCTGTGTCAGATTTGCATTGTGCCTCACTGAGCTAAACCCTAGTTCTGGAGATCCTTTAACAAACACTTTTCTGGGAGATGAAATCACAGGAGAGGGGTCCCCCTAGATGGAATCAGGTGCCAGGAGTCCAACATAACTAGCGTTTTTTTTATCTGATGCACGGTTTGGGTGTTATGACGAGTTGCAACTCTCCTCTTGAAGCCATTCAGGGACACAATGACAATTTGGACCAAGGGCACAAAATCACAACCAAGCAACGTAACTAAGTTTTGTAAGCTCCATAAAGTGTATACAACTAGCACCCACACGACCACAGTGCCCACAATTTCCCGACACTGGGGATTTGAAAGTTGACCCCCTGTGTTGGATTTTCATTGTGCCTCACTAAGTTAAACCCTAGTTCTAGAGATCCTCTAACAAACACTTTTCTGGGCGATGGAATCAAAGGAGAGGGGTCCCCCTAGATGGAAGCAGGTGCTAGGAGTCCAACATAACTAGCGTTTCATTGATCCGAGCATGGTGTAATGGGAAACATGCCTCCTTTTAGATGAGGAGAAGGGGGTTAAAATCATGATGAGGTACATGATAATGATGAGGATGAATATGAATATGATTTTTCTAGGACATGAAAAATCTAAACCTAACAACAAGTCTTTCCCATGATCCAAACCATGGGTTTCAAGGAAATAAAAGATATGGGAAAATATGAACAAGGCCCATCTGAGCTACCAATTATTGATAAAATACCTAAAGGCCTATGGATGAGATCCACTCCAAATACACCATTTTCTTAAAATGGAGAGCTACATTCTATCTTTACCCCACCAACAAATAAGAAGGATGAATGTGAGAATAATAGGGGATTTGAGTTAGAGGACTCTAGTACTTGTTATTATCAATCCATTCCAACCCCATTATGAGAAATATGCTCATGAAGGGAAACATGGATCAATAAAAATGTTTATTTTATTTGACCATGCCATTCTTCTAAGACTCTATAAGAGAAAGAGAGAAAAGGGGCCAAAAAAAATTGTATAGTTGCACTAGAGCCTTCTGACTCAAGCTAACATAAATAAACAACTCAATACAAGAAATGCAAATTGACATATTAACATAACAATATCCAACTAAGTTATTGAAAGTCAACTAATGATACCTTATTCTCCATCCAGATAACAAAATTGAACCACGTTTTTTCCTGTATCATCTTGAATTTGTATTGTGATGGATAATGGCCATATTGTTTCTCCTGTCAAAATGTGGCAGATGGACTAGTTAAAGTAATTAATATGCAATCATTTACTTTTTTGTACAAAATTTTAAAAAAATATCATTTCAGATATTCCCAGGATTTACAAACTTGCATATTAAGGCTTCTATTCTTGTTCGGCCACTATGATGTGTGGCACAAAATTTGGCAAGCCTGTCCTTCGAGGCCTTGTCCTGAAACATACACTAATTCAATTTAGATTATGCACCAGTAAAATATAAAAATTGTTTAATGAATTTGAAATAATCTAGTGTTGAAAATTCAAATACATGTATGCTCTCCTCACTGGACTTCCTCCGTGCATACACTCTATCATATGCTTTCACGATCTCTTTCCATACTTTCACACTTACATCAATTGGCCTTCTTTTGTTCCTTAGCTCGAGAGGAATTCCTTTTATCTTTTTCGTTTGGTTGCAACAAAATCTCTTGCAATTTTGAGTCATTTGTTTTTTTATCTGCTTTACTGACCAACCTGTCTCAAATGCAGTCTCCATGTCATTGATGACTTCTTTTTGAAGGTGCAAGGGTATCTTCAAGAACGGAATATGTAGATGGTATTTGAAGTGTTGAAGGCATGATTCCTTCAACCTATGAATGAACACTTTCCCGACATCTGTCATTCTGATATTCCCATAAAAAACATCATATTCTACCTTGGTTTTGTATGTACCAATGCAAGATGCATATAATGTATTGGTGGTGGAAGAAATCTATGACCCAGGAGTGGTTGGTACATTAGACGTCTCTACTCCCTGTTCCACATTCTTAGATTTTATTGAGATTGAATTTCTCCTTGATCTTTTGCATGATCTAGGAATTTATGGGGAATTAATTGATTCCCTTTGAGAGGGTTGGTTTGGTTGGACTAATTCAGTGCCTTTAGTAGATCCTTCTTCCACATATTTGGCAAGCATGGACAATTCCATACCTTCTAGTTTCTTCACTATTTCTACCCCCAATATAGAAGCCATTGCCTTTTTCAGTTTCTCTGGGTCATGTCCCTATATATGTACAATAAATTTCTTATTTTAAATTTAAAAATAAAAACAATAAACCCTATAAATACAGAGGAAATGTATTCTTTTATAATTTGAAACAAAAAAGCTAAAAAATACAATTCAGAAAAGCAATGGAACATGCAAAAATCTATAAATTGAGTATGAAATACCTCATTATGGAAAGAATCAAATCTGTTTGCTCATTTCCCTATGTTGCTTGACATTTTTTGACGTCCTAGGGAGAATTGTTTTCCTCCAGACTGTGGAAAATCCCTTTATTTTCTCTATATCAATTGAAATAGCCGGTGGGATTATAGATCGCTCAATTGGTTACGAGTCAACGAGATCAAGTGGATATAGATCATCTGTGGGTGGTGTTTTCTTACTCTTCCTTATTGTTCATCATATGTGGGTGG
Organism: Picea glauca; assembly: GCA_000966675.3. NCBI lineage: Eukaryota > Viridiplantae > Streptophyta > Pinopsida > Pinales > Pinaceae > Picea > Picea glauca. The sequence continues at coordinate 328,730 of JZKD02S2398822.1, forward strand.
ATATAGATCATCAATGAGATTTCTTACTGTTCCTTTGTGTCGATCAACTGCCTCTGTCTTTGCAAGTGAGGATCTTCCCATGCTTTCCATGCCTTCTTATTGTTCCTTTGCATCAATCAAATGCCTCTGCCTCTGCCTCTACAGGTGAGTATCTTCCCATGCTTTCCCTACCTTCTTACTGCTCCTTTGCATCGATCAACTGCCTCTGTCTCTGCGGGTGAGGATCTTCCCACGCTTGCCCCTGCATTTTCTCTGGGTGGTTCTTTTGGGTATGAGATTTTTTTTACAATGCATGGGAACATGAGATTACCTGCACATTGGTGTACATGTTTTATTTTGGGTGCGTGCGGGATCTAAAATCGTGAATGGAGATTTGAGAATGCACAAACGCTTGCTTTTGGGTGTGCACGGGATCTAAAATCATGAAGGGAGATTCATGAATGCACAAAAGATTTATTTTGTGTGTGTATGGGCTCTATTGCATGAATGTTTTCTTTAATTTCATGTTATCCAAATCTGAATAATGAATTTTGTGCTATGCGTGGGCTCTATTATTATTTTTTGTTTTCCTTTACTATTCGTCTCTAAATTGCGCACCATTAGCGTCGAACTTAGCACCCCAAGTTGATTTCATTTTTCCACTAGACAGTGCTAAATCCGACGCTAATGGCACCCAATTTAGAGCTGAATAGTAAAGGAAAACGAAATCAATAATATAGGTGACTCTTTGTAAACCATATAATCAATTGATGTGACTCTTTGTAATTTCCTTTTGTTGGGATTTGACTCTTCTTCATCCACTTGTAATGAGGTGTAACTTACATGCCTTACATGTGGCCTTCATGATTCTCTTGTTTTCAATGACAAGGATGATGTGGGTATTTCTCCTTTGTCAATAAAGTAGTCATGGTTTCCTTCCTAGGTTTTATGGGTTCTTGCATGAAGACAAAAGGCCCAGCGAAGACTCTAACCTTGAGGGAAATCTTGATCTATGATATCCCCTACTAACTTGATTGATGGTGGTTAACCTTGAGGGAAATATTGATCTATGATATCCCCTCCTAACTTGATTGATGGTGGTTGAACCCTTTGGTCATTCCCAGTTTCCTTTGGACCAAGTGTTGGCTTGGTAAGTTGAAAGATACTACTCAAATCCCCTGCGTGGAGGTGCCTCAATCCTTGAAGCTCTCCCTTTGTAGGTTCTCTCTCTACTACATAACAACATTTATAACTAATGGATATCCATATAATCTATTGAGGTGAGAAACCCTATGCAATCATTGGCTTTCCTTTTAATTTAATTCCTCTCAAGATTCGATTATGAGGTAAGAGGGTGTAGTTTGCCATATAGGTAATTTTAGATCACTATCATCCAAGATCTAAAAATGCATCATTATTGTGCCCATGTGTGCCTATTGGAATATTTTAACTTGACACATGAAAATTATAGACCAAGATACTACCATGGTATCCTTGGATTTTTTCCCATCCCATGGTATCCTTGGATGTTGTCCCATTCCATATGTAAAAGTCCATATAAACCTTTGGAAAAATGTGAAAGGCAAAGGTTATGAAAATATTTAAGCTACACAAAGGCATGGCTCAAAGGAGGGGAGATTGATGTTCCACGGTCCAAGCTCCATGCACCACATAAGGACTAAGCCATCAAACCTTGAAAGAAATAAACCAAGGTAGAAGGCACAAGTTAAAAGGAAAGTGAAGCTTTGGTCATGTGATAGTAGGAGTAACCTTTGCACTCCATGCAAATCTTGTTTCTCTATGCCCCATAAGTATGCAAAGTATATAGATTGCATTTTTTTATGCTTTTCACTTTTAGGTTGCATTTTTTTATGCTTTTCATCTAGAAAATGATCCCATTCTTTTAGGTTGCATTGTCTTATGTTTTTCATCTAGAAAAAGAGCCCATTATTTATAATAAACACTTTAAAATGAATTACATGAACATAAATATTAGAACAACATTTTTCTTGAGTTGCATTTGATACAAATATTGTAGGAGCACCATTCAATATATGGTTAGCACAATTGATTGCTTGTACCAAAAATTTGCATGTTTGGTTCTTTGATTGAACCATACAATTAGCCATTTCTTTAACTGTTTGATTCTTATGTTCAACTATCCCATTCTATTGTGGTTTATAATGGAAATGTATTATGCATATGAATACCATTTTTAGAGAAAAATTCAATAAAAAAATTTATTAACATATTCTCTCCCATTATTACTGAAAAGTATTTTGATCAGATGTCTTGCTTTATTTTCAATCAATGCTTTGAAAAAAAATAAGATATTAAAAAATTTGTATTTTATTTTTAATAATTAAATCCATGTGCATCAAGAGTAGTCATCAATGGAAGTGGGAATGTATAATTCACCTAAAATGATGAAATGGGGAATGGCCAACTGATATCACTTTGAACCAATTCAAGTGTTTTTTGTGTTTCTTGTGAATGCATAGATGCAAACGATCTCTTTTATATCCACCGAAGACATAAACATGAAAAAATCCATTATTTCACAAGATAGGCAGTAGGCCATGGGATATTTGGTGCTTTAAGAGTTGTTGTGAGTAGTAGTTCAAATGATCAAATTTCTTGTGCCAAAGTTTGCTCAAGTCATCACTGTGAGCAATGAATATGGTGGTAGTCATGAGGGTTGAAACCTACAAAATTTGTGTAGCCTTGAAGAACCATGAACATGTCCTAAAAAAATTATAATAGATTGATCCTTTAGATCTTTAATTACAACATTGTGAGGTGAAGACTCAACAATTTTCCCATCACTTGAATGAGTAATTTGAGAAATTAAAAGAAAATTAGCTCATAGATTACGAACTTAGAATACATTGTTAAATTTACCATTACAAAGATCTTTTTTTTCTCCATGTATAACATACAAAGGATAACTATCATCCAAAAGTTTAAAAGTTTAAAAGTATGCACAACAACCAATAGGGCTACTGTGTGTCAAAACTACCTTTGAAAATGATAAATTACTGCTTGAAATCACAATTAGATGAATCAAGAGTAGCAATTTTCACTCTTGAATTTAGACTCAACCAAGAACAAAAAATAAGTTGTCTCTAGTTCCCATACAGGCCGTGACCAAAGATCCAAATACAAATCAATTGAAGGAGATGATAGATGAATTGGTTAGTGAATTAAAGGCATATGAAAGACAATAATCAATAGATTGAATCGGTGGTTATCCTTGCATGGGCCTTGGTTGAAAAAAGAAAAGAAGATACGAAGAAACAAGAACAAAAATTGAGAAGTATTAAATCTTTTATGTGGGATTTAATTATGAGAGTCATTCCTTTCCTTAGAAATAAGTTGGAATTCTAATCAGAATTTGATGAGCTACATTGATAAATGAGGCAAATTTTGGATTAAAATAGAGATTAGGTGGAAAACAAGGTTCATATTATAAACCTTTTGCATTTTCATGAATGATGTGCCATATATGGAGACATGTGGGCTACCCTCCCCTTGGGATGATAATTTGGTTTTGCATAGCTGAAGAAAATATGATGAAAAATTGGGGGCTATAGAAAGATAATTACTAGATGTGGTAGATCAAGGGGATAATCTAATAGCTTTGAATATTTTGGATCATGTACAATTTTCCATCTTAGAATGGACTCTAACTCAAAGGTTCCTCTAAATCCTACCCATAGTATATTTCACTAAGAAGTTCGAGTTGGATAAGTCCTTCCAAGATATCAAAGGTGGAAGAAACTTACAAGAAAATGATTCACAATGGTTAAGCATGGTGTATGAGAATGCCACCAATAGACCAAATCCAACTCTATACATTGTTAAATTAGGAACTCAGAATACATTGTTAAATTGACCATTACAAATATCTCTTTTTTCTTCATGTATAACATCCAAAGGATAACTATCATCCAAAAAAAAATATTGGGTTGTACAAACATCTAAAATAGAGAAAAAATCCTTATTATTAACCATATGATGAGAAGCCCTTGACTCTAAAATCCATTCATGATTTGGTTGACATGCCATTATAAAAAGAATGAGTTGTATAAGAAGTAGAAGAGGAGGAAGTATTGAACCCAATTTTATGTGTTTTCATGGTTTATTTCAATGGTTGCATCTTCTTCCTGCAATATTCATCAAGATGTCCACCTTTACGATAAAAGGAACAAGACCTAAGTGGATTTTTTTTCACTTGATTCCTTGATGAGACTTTGTCAGGAGGAGTCATTGTAGGTGAATTAGCGACTTTGAGTATTTTGGCTCTTTTGAACTTCCTCTTGAAGGGTTTGGAGTTGTTGTTATTGTGACGAAACAAGGCTTTCTACTTATGACCTATATCAAGTGCACCCATATACAAAATCTATTATTTCTCATGTACCACAAAGGTATGAATTTTACAAGTTTCTCCTAATGCATCTTTAGTGGAATAAAATGGAGATTGAATTTTGTATTGTATTCTTTAATTTGAGGAAATTATAAGGATTAAGACCTATGAGTTGATTTTCCAACTAATTAGCATAAATTAAATTTATTGTCACAAGGAGTTGTTCAAACTTTATCCATGCTTCTTGCACACTGAATATGGATTTTTAGATCTTCATATATTGGCATGCCACCAAAATATCTAGATTCATCATTATGATTTAGCCACTTTCCATATTTGTTATTGGCCAATTGTGTTGCATCTAAACCAAGAGTGACTTAATACATCCTTTAATCCAGACTATATCCTCCATATATAATTTCTAGGAATAATAATATACACTATTTTATCAAACTTCAAGAGAATCAATTTTTCAAAGTAAAAATTTATAATGAAGGATTGGTTGAAATAACCTATACCACTATGTAGACCTTAAAAAGTTACTCAAAATTAATAAAAAATAAAAATTGAATTTGTATGCCCCACACATATTAAAGTTTAAAATTCAAGAGTGGGTCTAAATTCAAGAGTGAGTCTAATTTGTTTGAGTCATTGCTAGACTCAAACAAGAACAAAAAAAGAAGTTGTCTCTAGTTCCCATACATGCCATGACCAAAGATCCAAATACAAATCAATTGAAGGACATGATAGATGAATTGGTTAGGGAATTAAATGCATATGAAAGATAATAATCAATAGATTGAATAGGTGGTTAGCCTTGCATGGGCCTTGGTTGAAAAAAGAAAAGAAGATACGAAGAAACAAGGCCAAAATTGAGAAGTATTAAAGATTTTATGTGGGATTTAATTATGAGAGTCATTCATTGCCTTAGAAAGAAGTTGGAATTATAATCAAAAATTGATGAGCTACATTGATAAAATGAGGCAAATTTTGGATGAAAATAGAGATGAGGTGGAAAAAAAGGTTCATATTATAAACCTTTTACATTTTCATGAATGATGTGCCATATATGGAGACATGTGGGCTACCCTCCCCTTGGGATGATAATTTGGTTTTGCATAGCCGAAGAAAACATAATGAAAAAATCGGGGCTATAGAAAGAGAATTACTAGATGTGGTAGATCAAGGGGATAATATGATAGCTTTGAATATTTTGGATCATGTACAATTTTCCGTCTTCGCATGGACTCTAACTCAAAGGTTCCTCTAAATCCTACCCATAGTAGATTTCACTAAAAAGGTCGAGTTGGATAAGGCCTTCCAAGACATCAAAGGTGGAAGAAACTTAAAGGAAAATCATTCACAATGGTTAAGCATGGTGTATGAGAATGCCACCAATAGACCAAATCCAACTCTATACATTTTAAATTAGGAACTTAGAATACATTTTTAAATTGACAATTACGAAGATCTCTTTTTTCTCCATGTATAACATCCAAAGGATAACTATCATCCAAAAAAATATATTGGGTTGTACAAACATCTAGACTAGAGAAAAAATCCTTATTATTAACCATATGATGAGAAGCCCTTGACTCTAAAATCCATTCATGATTTTGTTGACATGCCATTACAAAAATAACAAGAGTTGTAGAAGAAGTAGAAGAGGATGAAGTATTGAACCAAATATTATGTGTTTTCATGGTTTCTTTCAATGGTTGCATCTTCTATCTGCAATCTTCATCAATATGTACACCTTTACGATAAAAGGAACGAGACCTAAGTGGATTTTTCTTCTTTAACTTGGTTCCTCATTGTAGTTTAATGAATTGTTGATACTACTGATGATATCAAGGTGCAAGCAAATATTTATTAATTCCATAAATTATTTGTTGCACACTCATAAAAGATATATCAAGGAAAGTCTTTAGGTTTAAGTATGATCTCATTGATTGTATTTCGGGAGATACTGCTTATGATCTTGAGGACCAATGCCATGGTAATATGTACAACATGGTGAATACATATTGAAATTCCAAAATTGGTTCCAGATCTCGGTTGCACAGAAAGATTGCCATGGTGAGATTGTTTTATTGAGCTTTATGAGAAGAGGCATCAAGTAAATTTATTCAGTCAAGGTAAGGCAAGGCATGTCAAGGAAAGGCATGTCAAGGCAAGGAAAGGCATGTCAAGGCAAGGCATGGCATGGAAAGGCAAGGCATCGCAAGGCATGGCATGTCAAGGCAAGGCATGGATTGTCAAGGAAAGGAATGACAAGGCTAGGCATGGCATTTCAAGGCAAGGCATGGCATGTCAAGGCAAGGAAAGAATCAATTTGATGGAAAAGTTGAAAATAATATAATATCAAAACAAGATAATATCAACAACATTCTCTCAGTTCATATATGTTATGTGACTAATTTCATTATTGTGTATTACATGATCCATAGGAGGCCATGGACAGAGGACATGGATGTCATAGCCCTACTAAATCAATGAGAGGAAAGTGGGTGGCCATAGAATCAGATACAGAATCTGCAGATACAATAAAGGTAAGAAGACAAATCAACCTCAACCAAAGGAGTATGGTGTTTATGAATTCACAAATGCTACAACATAGAAGAGATAAAGTTATATAAACTATGTTATATCAATATGTCAAATATATGAGTAAAGTGAGGTTTTGTGTTGGATAGAATATTGGTTGAAATGGTATAATTAGTGTACTAAACATCATGGACAATGTTGTGTATTATAGGGGCCAAACAAGACCATGGCAACAGATCATGTCAAATCAAATAAGGACACAATGGATGCCGTAGGACAACAGGTAATCAAATTTTGACTTATCTTAGGAAGAGTTTTTTGATACGTCTATCCTTTTTCATAGTATTATTAAAATTTATAGTGTATTATCCAATCTTGAAATAAATTATGAGGCATGTTGTTGATTATTTCATATGGATATTGGAGCAAGTGCACAACCTAAGATCTCAACTAGAAAAAAAAAAAAAAGACATATGTACGTGGGCGTGGACCTAAAACTATTAAATCACAAAGAACACAGTGGGTGGAAGAGGATATCACAATGGATCCTCCAGACACAACAAATAATTTCACTGAAAAATAGGTTGGTCAAGACTATTATATTGATGTATATATGTTCATACCTTTTATATTATAATTAGTTAAGCCATATATGATTATATTTCTTTTAAATTGATACATTTATGATTTATCCAATTGTTTCCAAACATTAAATAATGGTTGTGTTTGTTGATAGGTAGAAGATGATGATGAAATAATAGCTACTAATACCCAAGATCCAACTGGGATATTAATATTTGGATGGGATGATCCAAACCATCCTTTAAAAACCATACCAAGGCAAAAAGAGCGTATTTAAAGAGAATTCTACCACCTGAGAAATTTGAACAGCTGATGAGATTAGCATACACTGACGACACGCCACCTAGCCTTACCGATGATGATCATGATAGTGAAAATTCAGTGCACGAATAAGGATTGACTTAAATGCTTACAGGTTTCTTTGGGGATGGAAACAATGGTGACAACAATGATCATATGGATGATAGTAACAATGATAGCAGTGGGTAATTATCGCCAACGTAATGTTGATGATAACAACCTGAAAGAATCAATCAAGCAAGTAGAAAAGACACCCGTGTTCAAATATGGTGCAATTAGAACCTCAAAACCGACATGCACATTAATATTATTAGAAATCAAGTCACTATTTGATTGGTCAGACAAAGGATTCACCACCCTACTGAAGTGAGTTGAAATCTATTTCTTACAATGCATTGTAAATTGGTGTACGTAATTCATTTATGAATAGTCCTAATACATATTGACATATCAAACATGTTCATCATAAGTCAAACATTCAATTGATCTAATATTTGGAAATCTTACAGGACACTAAAAACCAAAATATTTGTTGAAGATAATGTGTTGCCATCAACTTGTAGAGAGTCGCGTCAGTTGTTGGTTGAGTTGGGGATTGAACATAAGAAAATTAATTCATGTATAAATGATTGTATTTTATACATATATGAATATCAAGACAAGGTAGAATGCCTTGTATGCAAAGAGAAGAGATATCGTATAGATGTACAAGGTCCTACAGCTCCAATGCCAATTATATATAGACTTCAACGAATGTTTTGTTGCAAGTCACTTGCACAATTGATGGACTGGCATGCAAAGAATAGGAGTAAATATGGATTCATGTGAATTTCGGTCGACTCCAAAGTACTAAAACACATAGAGGAAAAATGGCCAAGAAAATTCAAAGATGAACCTCGTGGTATCAAGTTTGGTCTTGCAATTGATGGAGTGTGCCCATTTTCTTTCATGATCTCAAATTATAGTGTTTGTCCAGTCAAATTGATAGTATACAATATACCCCCATGGATGAGTGTTAGAAAGGATCACCTTATGCTGACTCTCATTGTTACAAGAAAACATCAAGTTAAAAACATGGATGTTTATCTTGTGCCTTTTATTGATGAGATGCAACTGTTATGGAAAGGCATAAGAATGTACGACATGTCACATCCTCCATAAAATAGGTCCTTCATGTTGTATGGTGTGCTATGTTGGACTATTCATGATTTCCCAGGACTTGGTGTTTGTTCCGGTAAGACAAATTGTTTTGCATATTTACACTAATAATTTATTTTCATCCGAGCTCTCATACTCAATTCTATATTATTATTTTTATGTTATTAACCTTACTTATTGAATTGCAGGGCTTCAAACAAAGGGGATATTTGCATGTCTGATATGTGCAGAAAAATTCCAAGGGCGGTATTCTAAAGATCTACATAAATTTATTTATGCAAACAACATGGTTTTTCTACCACCAGATCATAGGTTTAGAAATCGACATAAGAATCAATTTGATGGAAAAGTTAAAAATAGAGGCCCTCCCATGATTATGTTTCCATCTGATTGGCTTAAGAACTATGAATATGTTGAATTGAAAGTTTGGCATGATTTTTTTGATGGGGTTGATTCTATTGAAGAACCTGAACAAGCTGTAATCAAGATGCTAAAAGGGATGAAAAGGAAATCCATATTTTATGATCTCCCTTACTAGAAGGATCTATTAATATCTCACCTATTAGATCATATGCACATCTTCAAAAATGTCTCAGATTCAATATTTCGACATATATTAGACAAGGAGAAGGACACCTTGTCTTCGAGGAGAGATATTTCTCTTTTGCATACCAAATTAGATAGAAAACATTTGTGGCCAAATAGGGAAAATGAATCATATGCATAAGCCCCATGGATTTTGAAAAATAAAGAGCTAGACCAACTAAAAAATGGCATACGTCCAATAAGGACACCTACTAGCTATGGGTCATCATTGGTTAAATCTTTTTACATTTGATGGAAATATCACAGGATTTAAAACACATGATTTTCATAATTTTATTAAGGTATTATATATCATCATTTATATATTCTGATATTCTATTGTGTGACAAAAATAACTAATGAACTTTCATAAATGTGTTTGACAACATATCATTCCATTGGCAATTAGGGGAGATTCATGTCTTACCGTTGACTTGAGGAATGCCATAGTTGAATTGTCAGCATTTGCAAGGTATGTGGTATGGAATGTTCATGTGTGATAGACATAGAGATATTGTATTTCATTTTAATTTTTTCCTAAAGGTTCATACTAATTTACTATTCTTATATTAGGTGGGTGACATCCAAGGAGATCCACGGATGTGAAGTGCCAAAATGGAGGAAGAAAATTGCAAAAATTGTATGTGTATTTGAGAAGGATCTCCCTACAAGTTTCATGGACCTACAAGTCCATTTACTTATACACTTAGTTGATGACATTGAATTGGCGGGTGTCGTATCAACGAGGTGGATGTTTTTCTTTGAGAGATATATGAAAACTCTAGAAAGATATGTCCAACAAAATGCACATCCAAAGGGTTGCATGGCTGAAGGGTATGTATCGAATGAAGAATTTTTCTTCCTATGTGAATTCCTTGGTAAGTATTTCGAAGATGGGCCACACTTCTAGGATGAAGAATGAGCATCATATATTATTGATGGAGAAAAAACACAATCTAATGGTGTTCAAGTAGAAATTAGTAAGTAAACTCATTTTCATTGTGGTTGTTTTTATTGCAATCATTAATTTAATATGTAATTTATTTTTCAAATTAACAAAATGGCCTTTGAAGTTTGAAACAAACTTCCTGACATGTAATAGGTGTAGACGAAAGTGCTATACTCGACAAGTTCATTATGTACCACATGGAATTTATGAACAAATGGATTGATTTGTACGATTTAAAAAAAAAAAAGTGTTAGAAGAAAGGAAACAAATTAAGAGATCAAACCCAAGGAATACCCCATTTCTTACTTATCTACAAGGGGAATGGGGCAAAGATTGCACACTAGAATGGGTTACTGAACAAATTCAAAATCAAATAGAATATGTGGGTATAGATTCAAACATAACAAAAGATGAAATCAACATGTCTAGAGGATGTGAAAGAGAGGTACAGTTGGAATTTTACAAAATGTTGTTTCCTTACAGTTTTGATACTATTAACTATTTTATTATTCATCATTTTATTTGTTTTAAACGAAATAAATGGTCTTTCAGAGGCAAGGAAATATCCAACAATGTGGGAATATGGTCAATATTATCGTGTAGAACATGTAGATGTAAAGAGTCGATCCTTCAATTATGGCATCATGGTTGACTTCAAGCAATCCAGTCGATCAAGCTCAAAAGATAAGAATATTATTGAAGGAAATCTACTATATGTTGGGAAAATACAAGAAATTATTGAGTTGGATTATCTCTCTTTTAAATATTGTATTTTTAAGTGTAGATGGTATGAAGCATTTGAGAGGGCACGAAGACATGATACTCATAGTGGATTGTTTTCTATAGTTTCCTCAAGGTTGCTACCAGAGGATAAGGAGCCTTATGTTCTACCAATTCATTGTGAGCAGGTATTTCTTTAACTCAAACTGTAATAAGCGGTTGATCAATAATGTATTAATACATTGTTTATTGTGAATATATACATGTGTTTATGAATCAATAAATTTTTTATAACATACGTCTAATATATGTATGTAGTCGTTCATATGCAGGTATTTTTCTATGAAGATATTTTGGACCCAAAATGGTTGTTTGTCATACATTATGATCCAATATTAAGGCATGTATTTGATGATGCATTAGTGGATACTAAGGAAAGCAATGATGGTGAACAAAATGAGAGAGATGGATTAGAGAACATCAAAGAAATTAACATCCATGATTATGTTGAAGATGGTTATGTTCAGGTACAAGAAGACAACAATCCAGATTTAGATGATGTTATGGAAGACAACAATATGGATGGTATACAAAACGATGATCCAAATACATCTCGTAAAAATATGGATGATCTACAGTCAAATTTCAATGACGATGAAGATGATGCAGGTCAAGATGAGGATGATGGTAATATTAACTACTTGAAAGATCATATGAACATTTACAATGATGCACTAGATGACATTGTTGTAGACAATGATGTTAATGACCAAGACTTCTATATTTCAGAATTATTTGTAATCCATGTTTAAAAAATAATGATTCTTATGGCCTAGTATTTGAAATGGTTCAGTATTATTTTTGTCAATACAAATTACCTATTGCAATATCGCTAAAGTGTTCAATATATGGTATGAATTGTTGGCAGAAAAAAATAGGATTACTTTTATGCTTCTTCCATCCATTTTATATCAACATATGTTCACGAAGACACAAAAATTAATTAAATATGAAAGTATCTCAGAATGATTTGAATAAGCAACTTTGTTAACTTCATTATTTTTATATTTTTTTCATTTTAATGTTGGGAATAAATTTTTTATTATGTTTTATTAAGAACTATGTTGGAAATGTTTAACAGGTAGCATATGCTTGTCATTGATGGCAACTACAGCAATGAAGATGGCATGGGTACAGGAAGAATGTACAGAGGATTGTTGGCAGGTTATCAGGCAAAGTAAGCTTGTCGTTGATGGCAAGATCAGAGTATGCAGCGAAGGCAAAACATGGACAAAGTACGCTCCGGAGGAGAAGCACTAGTGATCGTTGGATCTCATCCTGAATTCTCGATGGTCGTTAGATCTGAATGAAGACAAAAGGAGCGCACAGATATGGAGGATAGATCTCGGGTGTTAGATCCGAGCGCAGGGTCCGACCACCGTTGGATCGACGAGAACCTGCACGTTCTTTAAAGTGCAAGGAGTAGAGGGCTCACAAAATCCCGAAAGCAAGAGGACCGTCCACCTCAGGAGGTTATGTGGACCGTTGATTCGAMTCCCTGTCAGAGTCTCGAGGATCACGAGTTGAAGAGGGATATAGATCTCAGTCGTCATATCCGAGCGCAGGGTCCGACCACCGTTGGATCGAGGATAATCTGCACGGTCTTTAAAGTGCAAGGAGAAGTGGGCGAAATCAAAATATGCAAAATCGCGATGAAATCTGAGCCGTCAGATCAAGATTTGATCTGGATCGTTAATTCCAGTCAGTATCGGGGATCGGGACTTTGAAGTGACAAGAACACTTGACATCAAGAACCCTGATTTCGCGATATGCAATATCGCGATTCAATCGCAGCCATTGAATCGAGAATGAGATCTGGACCATTGATCCTCTGCATGGAGTATCGGGGATCGGGACTTTGAAGTGACAAGAACACTTGACATCAAGAACCCCGATTTCATGATATGCGATATCGCGATTCAATCGTTGCCATTGAATCGAGAATGAGATCTGGACCGTTGATCCTCTGCATGGAGTATCAGGGATCGGGACTTTGAAATGACAAAATCACTTGACCTCAAGAACCCCGATTTCGCGATATGCGATATCGCGATGTAATCGCAACCATTGAATCAAGAATGAATCTAGACAGTTAATTATGGCTCATATGAGAGTTTCGGGGATCGCGACTTGGAGAGTCGAGATGCCTCATCTCCAAACTCGCGAAATGCGAAATCGCGAAAGCGCCTTATGCATAAGGCTGTGGTCACAACCCATGGTCACATCAGTGAGAGATGGACAGATGTCAGAGGACAAGGAGGAGCTGAGCCTTGTCGCACGTTCAGGTGGAGAACGATACAGAAGGTGACACGACAGGAGTGGGGCCCTTCGTCAATACTCCACCATTCCGGACCCCCCCCCCTCGTATTAAAGACAGAAAGGCAAGGGGGCTCCGGAATCGCTTGAGCATCGTTGATCTAGGTGCTTTAATCCTGACCGCTCGAGAGATGCATGCCCAATTCTGGACCCCCCCCCTTCGCTTAAAGATAGAATGGCAAGGGGGATCCGGAATCGAATCCCGACCGTAGATCTGGGAGCACAGATACTGACCATCTAGATTTGCTCAACGCATATCCAATGATGTAGATGAATTTAAATAAGATCGAAGGGCTACTGAGTCACGACGCAGTGAGACTGCCAGAAACCATTGATGACGTCTGCCAGAGAAGTCGAAGAGACCGTTGTGTGATCGCCAGAGGAGATGAAGAGTCTACAAGATCTGTCCAGTGAAGGAAGACTATTCTTAGAAGGGATTGACATATGGATGGGCATTAAGGCCTGTAACTGAAACAGAGAAAGTGAGTTCAATTGTCACAGAGAAGACGAAGAGTCTCAAACTGCCAGAGAGGCTGAGGAATCTCAGTATAACATACAGTGATGCTGGAGACGCGAGGCGAACCACCAGAGAAGCTGAAGAGTCACGATGATGATCAGACAGAGCACTCGAGAGGTGGAGGATAACGGCATGGAGTCAGCATGCAGAGGCATTGCAAACATTGCATGCACAAGGTGCACAAAATCCATAAATACATGGTACAGAGAAGAGATGAGGCTGTTGTTGTTGTGGGAGTTTGTTGTGATTGTAGCTGGTGAAGATGATTCATGTGTGAAGAAGAAGGAGAGTGCAGTAGCTGAATTGAACAGAAGAGGATCTGTGCAT
>JZKD02S2398822.1:347701-372066 GCA_000966675.3 Picea glauca
GGTACAAGTTACAATTGCACAGTGTTCCTATAGAGACAACAAGAGGAAAGATCTTGTCAAGGAAAGTTAACCTTTTAGGAACAAAGGGGGAAAATAGACAGAAGCAGAGAGATAATAGTGACAGGGGGAGTCATCCACTCATGAGAAGATTGATAAAGGAGTCTGAGTAAGAGAGGTGAGCAATTTTGAATTTTCCACAGATGATACAGCGGAAGCTGAAGATGAACAGGTCCAAGAATCAGAAAGAGAAGACTCTGGTTTAGACACAAATATTTTGCAGGCCTAAAATGAGAGAGTCCATCCCGTCAGGGGGAGTTTGCATTGATTTAATATTTGATACCTTCTAAAATACTGAAACAACTCAGGGGGAGCATGTTCTCTTTGACATTGATGTCAAAGGGGGAGAAAAGAATCTGGGTGCCTTTGTTGCCATCAATGCCAAAGGGGGAGATTGTTGGAAATGTTTAACAGGTAGCATATGCTTGTCATTGATGGAAAGTACAGTAATGAAGATGGAATGGGTACAAGAAGAATGTACAGAGGATTGTTGGCAGGTTCTCAGGCAAAGTAAGCTTGTCATTGATGGCAAGATCAGAGTATGCAGCGAAGGCAAAACATGGACAAAGTACGCTCCGGAGGAGAAGCGCCAGTGATCGCTGGATCTCATCCTGAATTCCCGATGGCCGTCAGATCTGAATGAAGACAAAAGGATCATGCAGATATGGAGGATAGATCTCAGGCATTAGATCTGAGTGCAGGGTCTGACCACCATTGGATCGACAAGAACCTGCATGTTCTTTAAAGTGCAAGGAGTAGAGGGATCACAAAATCCCGAAAGCAGGAGGACCGTCCATCTCAGGAGGTTATGTGGACCATTGATTCGACTCCCTGTCGGAGTCTCGAGGATCGCGAGTTGAAGAGGGAGACAAATCTCAGCCGTCAGATCCGAGCGCAGGGTCTGACCACCGTTGGATCAAGGAGAATCTGCATGGTCTTTAAAGTGCAAGGAGAAGTGGGCGCAATCACAATATGCAAAATCGCGATGAAATCTGAGCCGTCAGATCAAGCTTTGATCTGGACTGTTAATTCCAGTCAGTATCGGGGATCGGGACTTTGAAGTGACAAGAACACTTGACATCAAGAACCCCGATTTCTCAATATGCGATATCGCGATTCAATCGCAGCCATTGAATCGAGAATGAGATCTGGACCGTTGATCCTCTGCATGGAGTATCGGGGATCGGGACTTTGAAGTGACAAGAACACTTGACATCAAGAACCCCGATTTCGCGATATGCAATATCGCGATTCAATCGCAGCCATTGAATCGAGAATGAGATCTGGACCATTGATCCTCTGCATGGAGTATCGGGGATCGGGACTTTGAAATGACAAAATCACTTGACCTCAAGAACCCCGATTTCGCGATATGCGATATCGCGATGCAATCGCAGCCATTGAATCGAGAATGAATCTAGACAGTTGATTATGGCTCGTATCGGAGTTTCAGGGATCGCGACTTGGAGAGTCGAGATGCCTCATCTCCAGACTCGCGAAATGCGAAATCGCGAAAGCGCCTTATGCATAAGGCTGTGGTCATAGCCCATGGTCACATCAACGAGAGATGGACAGATGTCAGAGGACAAGCAGGAGCCGAGCCTTGTCGCACGGTCAGGTGGAGAACGATACAGAAGGTGACACGCTAGGAGTGGGGCCCTTTGTCAATACTCCACCATTCCCGCCCCCCCCCCCCCCCCGTATTAAAGACAGAAAGCCAAGGGGGGTCCGGAATTGCTTGAGCGTCGTTGATCTAGGTGCTTTAATCCTGACCACTCGAGAGATGCGCGCCCAATTCCGGACCCCCTCCCCCCCCTCTGCTTAAAGATAGAATGGCAAGGGGGATCCGGAATCGAATATCGACCATAGATCTGGGAGCACAGATACTGACCATCTAGATTTGCTCGCCACATATCCAGCGATGTAGATGAATTTAAATAAGATCGAAGGGCTACCGAGGCACGACGCAGTGAGACTGCCAGAAACCATTGATGACGTCTGCCAGAGAAGTCGAAGAGACCACTGTGTGATCGCCAGAGGAGATGAAGAGTCTACAAGCTCTGTACAGTGAAGGAAGACTATTCTTAGAAGGGATTGACAGATGGATGGGCATTAAGGCCTGTAACTGAAATAGAGAAAGTGAGTTCGATTGTCACAGAGAAGACGAAGAGTCTCAAACTGCCAGAGAGGCTGAGGAATCTCAGTATAACGTACAGTGATGCTGGAGACGCAGGGCGAATCACCAGAGAAGATGAAGAGTCACAATGATGATTAGACAGAGCACTCGAGAGGTGGAGGATAACGGTGCGGAGTCAGCATGCAGAGGCATTGCGAACATTGCATGCACAAGGTGCACAGAATCCATAAATACATGGTACAGAGAAGAGATGAGGTTGTTGTTGTGAGAGTTTGTTGTGATTGTAGTTGGTGAAGATGATTCATGTGTGAAGAAGAAGGAGAGTGCAGCAGCTGAATTGAACAGAATAGGATCTGTGCAGTGAATGGGTATGGCGCACAGAGCTTAAAAGGTAGAAGAACAGACAGCACAAGTGAGGTGAGCAGGAAGGTAATGAGGCAGACAGAGTAACGAAATGCAGCAGAACAGTGATGAGTCTGGTAAGCCATTGTTGAACATTATATCACTTTAATAAGTTTGAGTAACAAAGAATTAATATTTCAGGGTGGTTGGGAGGTGCTCGGGAGGATTGTTGTCCTCAAAGGTTCAAGTGGGTGCTTGAACACAGGGAGTTGTAGCTTCCATCCGGTTGCAGCCAGAGAAACCAGGGTGGCAAGGTGGTGCAAGGGAGAACTCTTGTTCTCTGTTATACAGGTTGGTGCCTGTATGATTGGAAGTTGGTGCTTCCATCCAGTTGGTGTTGGAAACATTCAGGGAGTTGGTGCTTCCTTCTAGTTGGTGCTAGAGAAACCAGGGAGTTAGTGCTTCCTTCTAGTGGGTTCTACAGAAAACAGAGAGTTGGTGCTCTCAGCAAGTTGCGGCTTGCAAAACAGAGGTTGTATCCTCATTATGAGTTGGTGCTCATATGTATGATAATGTAAAGAATGTAATTATTACTTATCATATAAAGAAAAAGAGGTTTTTACCCTGCATGGGTTTCCTCGGAAAATATCTGTCTCTGTGTTTCTCATATATGTGACTGATGTTGAATGTGCCTGTGTCTATTTCTCTACATTAGTGTGATCATCATTCAGTGTTTCTGCAAAGAGTTTTAAAAGAAGCATAATTGTTTAAGCTCAGTAACAACTGATTCACCCCCCCCCTCTCAGTTGTCCAACAAACTAAACATAAAATTATTAAACAAAATAAAATATTTTAATCACCTAGAATTAGGTGAAAAATTAATAAATTAAAGTTCAATTTTACTGTCATATTTCATATCAAAATTACATCAATAATCAATCTCAATGATTTCATTGAGTCTTAATTAAATCCTCCCATACTGTCAATCCATTCTCCTAGTCTAACCATGTAAAAATATGCAAATGTGAAGGATGTTGAATATTATGTGGGGACGTCAGGCATCCTTGACTCTTGAAACCCTATCATACCATCAAGGCATGTGTCTCATATAACCATGTCAAATTTTGACCTAAACCCTAACCCCTAATCCATTGATCCTTAAATCCTTAATCCATAATCCATAAACCCTTAAGCCCTCAACCTTAGTTAAACATGAATCCCTTAACACAAAATCCCTAAACCCCCTAACCCCAAAGCCATCGACCCTTCAACACTTAAACAATAATCTCTAATCCCCTTAATTCATAAGCCCCTATGCCCTAAGCACTTAAAAATTAATACCCTAGCCCATAATCCCTAAGCCATTAACCATTAAAATTCCTAACCCATAAGCGCCAAATCCCTTATCTCTTGACTCTTAATCCCTTAAACCTTAATCCCTAATTCTCTTAACCCTTAAACACCTCAACTAATTAACTATTTAGGCTAATCTGGATACATCCATAGCCAAATATGGCACTACTTCTGGTACAATTTTAGCATTTAATGAGGTTCAATGTGATCCTTGGCCTTTCGCCTTCTCTCGTGACTTTTCTCCTTCCAATGTTTGTCTTGTTCCATTTGTAATGATGAGTAACAAAGAGAGTGGTTACACTTTGAATTTGTCCTCTAGCATGGGTGGGCCATCATGGATTTTGGAAATAGTGCCTCTCACCCACCATAATGACTAATTTGGACATCGAAACATCTTGTTTGTCCAAGTTTTATAATTGATCATCATGGGGTTCGGGACTCCTCTTCATCCATTTGATTCAGATTACTTTCACTACTTCCTTATGCTATGACAATTGATTTTGTCCTTACTTATTTATTGTCCTTGGATGTAGATCAAACAGTAAGGATGTTGAGCATTCTCATCTCCGCATCAGTACCCGACACCATATATCATATATCGCATACCATCAAGGCATGTGTCTCATCTAACCATGTCAAATTTTGAGCTAAACCCTAACCCCTAAGACAGTGATCCTTAAATCCTAGTTAATCCCTAATCCCTAAACCCTTAAGCCCTCAACCTTAGTTAATCACTAATCCCTTAACAAAAACTCCCTAAATCCCCTAACCCCCAAGCCATCAACCCTTAAAAACTTAAACACTAATCCCTAATCCCCTTAATCCATAAACCCCTATGCCTTAAGAACTTAAACATTAATCCCCTAGCCCATAATCCCTAATCCATTAACCATTGAACTACCTAACCCATAAGTGTCAAATCCCTTATCTCTTGACTCTTAATCCCTTAAACCCTAATTCCTAATTCTCTTAACCATTAATCCTTGTACCCCAAATCCCATAATTCTCAAAGCCCCTTTCCACTTAACCCCCAACACCTCAACTAATTAACTATTTAGGCACATCCGACGCTAAACCCCATTCACTACTCACCATGCGACATTGATGGATGACATTGGTGATGTGTTGGAATATGTTAATCCATGACATTTTAAGAGAGTTTCAACAAGCATTCCATAGATGTGAATGGCAAACAATGACAATGATATTGCATGATGAATGTTGATGCAAACATGGACGTTCTCAAATATTATGTGGGGACATCAGGTATCCTTGAGTCTTGAAAACCTCACATATCATTAAGGTATGTATCTATTCTAACGGTGTCAAATTTGAAGAAATTTCAACGTTGGTCTCATTCACTACTCACCATGCGGCATCAGTGGATGACATTGGTGATTTGCGTGTTGGAAGAGGTTCCATGAAATTTAAAGAGAGTTCCGACAAATCCCTAACTCCCCTAACCCCTGATCCATTGACCCTTAAAGCCTAATTAAGCCCTAATCCATAATTAACCATTAAGCCATCAACCTTAGTTAATCAATAATCCCTTAACACAAAATCCCTAAGTCCCCTAACCCCTAAGCCATCGACCCTTAAACACTTCTCACTAATCCATAATCCCTTAATCCATAAACCCCTATGCACTAAGAACTTAAACATTAATCCCCTATCCCAAAATTCCTAATCCATTAATCATTAAACTGCCTAACCCATAAGCGCCAAATCCCTTAGCTCTTGACCCTTAATCCCTTAAACCCTAACCCCTAATCCATTAACCCTTAATCCCTGTACCCCAAATCCATAAATCCTCAAAACCTCTATCCACTTAACCCCCAGCACCTCAACTAATTAACTATTTAAGCTAATCTGGATACATCCGGCGCTACTGCTGGTGCAATTTATGGCGCTAACTGGGGTGCTAAATCAGGTGCTAAACGGGGCAAAATTTTTGGCACAAAAGGGGGTATTATTTTTGGCTCTAAATGGGGCGCAATTTCCGACGCTAAATGAGAAGGAATTTCTGGTGCTATTAGCGCCTAATTTAGCACCTAAATTTTGTGTTCGGCGCAAAAAATGCCATTAATAGCTCCATCCTAATAAATAACGTCGACTTGTTCAAATAATTGAAGAAAAATACACTAAAACCTTCTTTGGAAGCAATAAAGGGAGAAAATCACAGGGATTTGTTGTAGTTCCCCAAGACTATAATTATGCTAAGACTTCATATGATGTGATTATGAAGCATGTGATTGTGTTTTAATTAATAAAAGTACCAAATAGTTGATTGAGAGGGAGTATCCTGGAAAGTATTGTCCATGACACACAAGTGGGAATTGATGAAGCATGAATTGATGAAGTGGATAGGTGAGGTGGATATGAGATGTTTTAGTGAAGAAAACAAGAAGCTTGTTTAACAAGCTAGCTTATGCTTGCAAGGCATAAAGATACACATACCAACGTACCCAGACTTGTATGGAGCCACATGAACTGTTATGAGGAAAAAGACTGGTGGTTGAGGTAGTTAATAAATACTGACAGTTTGGTCTCTTGGAGAAGGAAAGGGTCGATTGAATGAGCTAACATAGAGGAAACCATGGATTTCCCCTTCAGGAAATTCATACCCTAGAATAGTAGGTCGTGTCTGCATGAAGCCACAAGAATCCTAAGGGATTGGTGGAAGCATATACCAAAGATGAAAAACATCACCAAGAGAGAGAGAGGAGGAGGAGAAGGAGACATACGGAGATGAATAAGAGAAGAGGACAAATAGTAGCAGAGAGAAGTATCATAGGAGAATAGAGAATGCAGTGTACATAGGAGAAGAACATGGTAAGAAAGAGTGAGTGAGCGACGAGCTCACAGGACAAGGACGTAGAAAACTAAGACATTCATTGGCACTTATTGAAGAGAATAAAAAAGTGGAGAGCTTTCCTTGAAGAAAATAGGAAGCTTGTACAATTTTATGATGATCACCCTAAAACAGAGAAGACCCAGATCCTAACTAGAGAAAAAGAAGGTTAGATATTGGTACTTATTGGACAAAAACCAGCACTGGTAAGGGGATGTCATCGATGGAATGCACAACAGAGAAGGGACTCCCTTGTGCAGAGGAAATCCAATTGATAAACTATGTGATAAACCTCCAGAGACCCTGAGCTGAGTGGGAAGGGGGAAACTTCTACTATTGTCAGCGAAGGAAGGAGAGTAACCTTCTTGGATCATCCTAAGCTTGGAAACCAATTGAATCATTCCATTTTTGGTACCATGTTTGGAACGAGGGTGGCATACTATAGGAACGAACTCTATAGTATGGCCTAAGTTTTGGAGGAAATACATTGTCTCTCATTCAATTGGTGGTGTTTATTTCCCTGGTGATATAAGTGTTTAACTTGATATGTTTAACTATAAATGAATGATGTAATTATCTATTTGTTTGATTTTAATGGGAAATGTGAATGCTTATAGTCAATGAAATGAACCCTTGAGTAATTGGAACGTATTTGTTATGGTCTTTACTAATATATTAAATTATGAAAATGAACAAGTATGGGAATTCTATGTCCCTGAGAACCTTGCATCTTGAGAGGAAAGTCTTTTCGATATCGAAAAAATACCCATTCGATAGATGATGAAAGTGCCATGGTGTAAGGGAAGTTCATGTGTAAGTCTTTAACAGTTAGGGAGTCTTCAACAGTCTCAGAGTAGAATTTGAACTCCTGGAAGTCTGGAAGACCTTAAAGAACCCATAAAATTTGCTAAGTACCAAAATCAAAGCATTAACCAGTGGAAAAACCTATGTTGAGTTAGGAGAGTTTACAGTCATCGATCTGGTAGGGCGAGTAGATATCATTCCATCATCGGGGAAGGCATTGTCATTGGGAGTGATCGACTATTTAGACTCGTGTGAAGTGCAACGACGACGAAGACCTAAAGATGAGACGAGGACCATTGATCTGTCGGGCATGACCTCAGTAATATTTGGATCATTGGTACTAGTCACATCATCATCAGGGTATATGAGGTTGATGAATTTGGATAACGGTTCCAGAGAGAACCGACGACAATGAAGGTATTGAAAAGAAACGAGAGTCATTGATCAACATATAGGAAAGATTTGATATCCATCATAGATTGTCATAGGTTTTTTTTAAGTTGGAAAAGGGGATGATGATGTAATGTCGGTGTGGTGTGCCAGCATGGAAGGAAGCATGCCTCTAAGGGTGACAGGTTTCACCGACTAAATGGTTGATGGGACGAAAGTGGTCCCAGAAGGGATAGGAACCCTTAGGTATTTGATTACTAATCCAGAACATTGGATCTATATGCCATTAGATTCTAGTTGTTCGTCGTAGATTGGAGAGTAGAGGTATGGAGTGAGGTCTGGAGGATGAGAAAACAATGAAAAGGGGGCTTAAGGATAAACAAAATTTGTTGGTTAGTAGAGAGGAGATACGGGATATCAATTGTGGATATGCATAGATCCCACCTACACACCATAGAAAATAAATGGTGGGAGAAACTTTAATGACCGTGTTAGTTGGGGGACCAACACAATCTGAGTCATTGAATGTCAAAACCCGAGGACCATCAGATCCGAGGATTGAACCTGCCAGAGTGATCATTGTTGGAACGAGGTAGTTCGGGGTAAATGATATCTCATGGGAGATAGACCCTGATGACAACTAAGAAAGGTTTCATGAATTCAAAACCATTGAGCGATGAGTTAGGGGATAGGCGCCACATCGAATGGCATGAGTAGTAGGGAGCCACATGACACTAAGGTATATTTTGACAATGAGGGCCTGGAAAGTTCAGAAGCTTGTACCTTTAGATTCAAATATCATAATTGGGTGTGGTCACAATCGTTGGAGATCTCTCAGCAAGAAGAATCCATCTATGGAACTTATAGATAGACAAGATTCGAGTTGAGAAAGATAATTTTAACATTCCACCATCCTAAGAGATGGTTAGGGGGTTGGGTGTTATACAGGTGATCCACTTGTAACTATATGGGAGGACTTCAAAACCCTCATCAAGTCCTAATTCTACCTTATCGGGTATTTTGAGGACCAATCAATCCATTGGCACTACTTCAGGTAGAGGAAGGGGAAAATTGCACAGGAGTACACTAATGAATTTAGAAATATGTCCATCATATTGGGTATCTCTCCCAAGAACCCAGATGTACTCCTCAAGTATCTAGGGGGTTTACACAATCATCTAGGAAATAAGGTGATCATCTTCAAGCTAAGGAAAGTTGATAGGGAAAGTGTATAATAAAAATACCTAGAAAACATAGCCCAAATTAAGGGGAATCTGAGTGTTTAGAAGCAAAAAGAGCACCAATAAGATTCCAAGGAAGGGAAGAAGAAGTGGAAAGAAGGAAAATATAAGAAGAAAATATCCACTACACATCAATGCAAAGATCCCAACAACCATTGGAATCATTGCAGCATTGATGGCCACACTAAGGAAAAATGTTGGAAACTACCTCCAGAGCTGAACCCGAAGAACCGCAAGAAAGACAGAAAGAAAATGAACCTTCTAAACAAAGATTCAAGAAATAAAGTTGAAAGTATCTCTGATGTGGATGAAAATATTGTCTGCATATCTATGCAAAAGGAGGTGAATTTGAGAATCCTTCGTCACTAGGAAGAGAAGGACATAACCAAACTCTTCCACATCAATATTCTTGTCAAGAAGACCAAGATAGATGCTCTATTCAACTCCGGTTCACAGGCTAATCTCATAGCATAGGATCTAGTCAAAAATCTCGGACTAGAGATTCACGCTCATCATAGCCCGTATCCATTGGGTTGGGTAAACAATGAAGTACAAATAAAGGTAACAAAACAATGTAAGATTAAATTTTTTGTAAGTGTTGATTTTATTGATGAAGTGAAATTGGACGTAGTACCCCTTGATGTATGTGGAGTAGTGTTTGGAAGTTATTGCATGTATATGAGGGATGCAATCTTCATGTGAAGATCCAACCAATATCAACTTATCAAGGATGGGAAGTCCTACATCATCAATGTGCATAAAGTTAAGTTGAATATCTCATTGGTAAGTTCCAACCAAGCCGAGAAGTTGATTAGTTATAGTAAGAAATATGTTTTTATTTTCTTAAGAGAAAATCAGTATGATGACGAGTCAATGAGAGTCAAGGCATCCCTAGAGGGGTGTACTAAAGAGAAAAAACATCATTTGAAGGAGTTGCTACATTAATACAGATGGGTTTTGAAGGAAATTAAAGGGATACCACCTAAGAGGGATGTGGAGCATGAAATATATTTATTGCCAAACTCCCCATTGTCAAATATTGGGTTGTATAGACAGTCTATTCTAGAAGTGAATGAAGTGAAGAAGCAGTTGCAAAAATTATTGGAGAAGGGTGTGATTCAACCAAGTCCCTCACCTTGTGGGTTACCCAACACAATTATTCCCAAGAAGGATGGGACTTGCGGAATGTGTATCGATTACAGGGCATTGAAAAATATTACACTAAAGAATCGATACCCTCTTCCAAGGATAGATGATCTATTGGACCAACTACAACATGCCAAGTACTTCACTAATATGGATTTGAAATCAAGATATCACAAGGTATGAGTCAAAGAAGAAGATACATGGAAGATTGCCTTCAAGTTAAGGAAATGTTTGTATGAGTGGTTATTTATGCCATTCAGTCTATGCAACACACCGACTACATTTATGAGACTAATGAATGATGTTTTACGCCATTATCTAGATTCATTTGTTATTGTTTATTTAGATGATATATCGATTTATAGAGCGACCTAGGAGGAGCACATATCACATCATATGCAGTTGTTAGAGACTCTAAAAAAGAACCAACCTCTGGCCAATATCAATAAATGTGAGTTTTCTCATAAGTCTTTGGTGTATTTGGGGTATGTGATCTGTGGAGGGGAGATCAAGATAGATCTCGAAAATATGGAGGCCATCATGAAATGGCCAGTTCCTACAAATGTCACTGAATTTAGGAGTTTTTTTGTGGTAGAAAAATAATTTCCGAAGTTCTTAGCTTCATTTTTAGTGGTAGCTTCCCCACTCCATGCCATAAAAACCAATGGTAAGAGTTTCGAGTGGGGGGGTAATCAACGTAATGCCTTTGATTAATTGAAAAGAAATATCATTCAAGCACCAGGTCTCATGCTACCAAACTTGCATAATCCCTTTAAAGTGGAGACAGATGCAAGTGGGTATAATATGGGAGTAGTTTTGATCCAAGGAGGAAGTTCGGTATACTATCACTCTGAAATATTTCATGGGGCGTGTTAGGCTCCAAATATGCCTTATTTTCTACCATGTAAAACTATCATTAGTAAACCATATTCTCGCACTTTGGATACATTTCATAACCGTTATCATGTTATATATTCCAATAAATCGTTCACTTCACCTATGTGGTTAATTATTATGTTTTAGTTATGATTTTATTGATTAATGATGTTTTTACGATGATTTTATCGATGATGGTTTAATCACATATTTTTATGACCAAGCAACATGTTCCTGCACTAGCACACTAAACATTCCTATACCAACACACTCAGCATTCCCGCACACTCAAAATTCCTATACCAACACACTCAACATTCCCAAATCACTGCATGAGTTCGTGGCATATTGGTGAGAATCTGGTTTGATTAAATTATCATTTGATTAAGTGTGGAACGTGAGTTTGTTTTCCAACAATAATCCTTATCCTCGTGCACATGCGTGTCATGAGGATAAGGCACAAATCAAAATCCTTGCAACATCTAGAATTAAAAAATTATAGTCATTGGTCAAAGATTGAAGACAAGCTACCATATGGACTCTTAAATCACAGATAAGGGGATGTGATATGATCTTCAATTATGTGAAATAAATGTAAGAGGTTATTGATTTTCCTTTTTGAATAGATACCTCCCCAAAATAAGCAAGATATTGTTTTGTGTAAATCGCATGCCTCCAAAAACGTTCAATCTATTATTCCCATTGATCTTGTATAAATGATGGAGGATAGTAGTGTAGCAGTCAAAAATAATTATTCTCAGTCTGCCATTTTCTGTCACAAAGATTATATTAAGAGTTGATCATCACCATTGTACCAGAGCTTAATTTTAAATGGAAGTTGAACATTGTTGATTTTCTACATGTAGTTTAGTTTGAGTTCTTCTTCCAGGAATGTTGTTAGATTGGTGTTGGCCCTCGACCAAGTTTTGGAGAACCTTGGTCGTGTTTGACCATTTTTGGGACTTCGACAGGGTGGTCGAAGATGGAGCGCCTGGGCGAAGCGGAGATCAAGGGATCTCGCCCCCTTTTGCGGACTTTTTGGGTTTAAGGTTTATGTGACGGGTATGGGATGTCGGCCCATGGGTTCACCCATGTTTAGGCCTCTTTTGTAATATATAAATAAGTAGTTATGCATTGTAAGAAGTAGAACTGGTTAGTTACGTGAAAAGACCTAGTAGACCGATGGCTTAGTGCTAATGTTAGAGATGTGCAAGAAAATGTGTTAAGGCTTGTAGAGCTAAGTGCAAGTGTTTTGTAAGTGCTTTGTGCACAGACTATGTAAAGGCTTGGTGCCTGGACCTAGCTCGGGGAAGGAGGATCTGGCGAGGTGCGTGCAAATCTCCTGTCCTATGTGGAGTTGGCTTTGTGGCTCTGTGCATGTAAGAAGATTGGAAGAAGCTAATAAAAGAGGAGAAGAGTTGGTGGACGTAGCCCCACACTGAGATGAACCACGTATATCCCGTGTTATTGTGTTTTGTGCTATATTGTTCTAGTATTTGCTTAGTGCATTGTTGTGATAGATAGATCTATGAATGCGTAAGTGCTTTATGATGCGAATGAATACTAGATCTGCTTTAATGTTATGTGTTCAATGGTTAGATGTGCTTAGACCTTGATGAACACTGCGTTGTTTTGTAATCAGGGTTTTTACCTGCGATGTGAATAAGGGTCAAAGACTAATGAATGTTAATTGCTAAGTGCTCTGTTAAGTATTGTGATCACAGATCTGTGTCCCGGCTAGGTTGTAGACACTTGAGTCCTACAACCCCCCCTGCCTCTACCTCGGGTGAGACTTCATCTACCTCGCAGGTGTTGCTGAAAGAGCTGGTAGTTAAGGTTTTGTTGGTGCATTGTTGAAGCGTTGAACCCTGAATCTGTCTCTATGCCAACAATCGGGAAGGGTCCAGGTGACATTATGTTCTTTATTTCCTATCAATTAGATTAGTAGTGTGAATTTTATTTAATTCATCATAACTTAGTTTTGGTTTGATTTAATTTAGATTTCCATTCGATTCATCTCACTGTGCTTTATGTTTTGTGCATTTGATTCGGTAATCAAAAAAAAACTCAAGAGACATTTTGCAGGCAGACATTTCAATATTTATTTACATTCGTTTCATTGTGTATATCATCACCACATCTTAGATTTACTTTATGCGTCATCATTTGCTACCATTAATCGTCATCTAACATGCTCAATTCACTTATTACTTATGTGCAAGTATTTACATGGTTTGCATCGTTGAATCTCTTTTTACATATATTATTACTCTCATACATACTTGCGCAAATTCCATGCTGGTGTGAATTCTGTCGATTAACGGTAATTTCCTTAGTTTCTAGGTTTTCGATTAACGGCAATATCCTTAGTTTCTAGGTTGCCGTTTGTGTGCATTCATAAGAAGAAATCGGAAAATACAATCATACATTTTTACCTTCTCATGTGGATGCACTTGATTTTCATTTCTATTTTTGTTGACTACTCTTTGTTTCACAAGTTGTCATGTCATAATTTGGTTATAGTTTAATATATTTAATATGTTCCATATGTTATGTGTTAAATTCATTTATGTGATGTCAAGTATTTATTCCAATTTATATTGTTACTTTAATTGTATTCACAACAAGATTAAAGTAAGCATTGAATTATAAACACCTTTTAGAGATATTCTGTAAACCATATTTTATAAAAGTGGTATTTAAAGAAAACAATATTCAATGCACTTAATTCGTTGTGATTAAAATTATATGTCGAGTCATGATGTTTGTATGGGTGTATGCTTGTAAAAGATGATATGATGATCTTTGAGATTAGTTGAACTTCGTTGTTTTAGCTTGCTTTAATTACACTTTTAATCTAGTTTGCATTATTCAGATTGCTTTGCATGTGATTCAGTTTTCCCACGGTTTGCTTTTAGTTTTATTTTGTTTTTCCATAGTTTAAACTTTCTTTCACTCTACTTCATGTATTTGGTTTTATTTCTCGTACTTTTGGATTCATTGTATTTTAATTTTTCGTAGTTCAGGAAAGATTAAAGATCTAACTCGTGGGATATGACCTTCCTGTGATGGGCTTCATCCTAAGGTGTTAGTTTATTTTATGTCAATTGAATTCATTGTTTGTTTTGTTTATTGCATTAAAGTTTGGTTTGTCGGTATTAGGTTAGACTAGGCTTCAATCCTGCATTTCTTGTGCTTGCACCTCTATGTCTACGACTTCCTGGTTGACAATTTAATGTTGATAATTAATAGTGCATATATTTAGCCCTACATTTTTTATGTTGTTGTTAGGGAGATGCTAAAGGGATTAGAATTCTAGGTAGTTAGTTTTCGTTTTAAATTACACAACGTAGGGGGGGATAAAGTACAGTAAGACGTGAGAGAAGAGCCCATGCTTACACTATGGTGGGGTTGCTTCGAAGCCTCATTGTTACCTTTCATGCATGTGTGTTTTATTTTAACTCAAGTGTGTTTTTCCTTCTTTTATGCAAGATTGTGTTTTTATTTATGAAAACTTAGTTTTATTTATAATGAGCTAACTTGTGCGAATAGATAACCTGGTGACGGCAAGGTCCCAATAACGCGGAGAGTTCAAAGTTTGGTGTGTTTTATTTTCGCAAATAGTTTTAATTTCTTAGTTTTACAATTCAGACCTTTAATGATAAATCATTTTTTGGGTGTTGTAAGAACCCCCGGGTACTAATCCGTGTTGCGAGATAGGGATCATCGACCAGCTAAAGTAATTCACGGATGATCAAGAGCTTGAAGAATGTTCCTCCAAGAATTTCCTCACATTCTAGCAGCAGTTGGGATATCCGCCTCTTAGGAAGAGCATATCTTGACAACAATCAAGAATTTATTTGTCTCTCCACAAGAAGATTTAGAAGTCTCTTCTGATCCTTCTTTCCGATTTGTTGAGGAGACTAAAGAATCATGGACAGAATTTGATGGAGAGCAACCATTGGAACATGAGATTGGGGAGTTCTTAGCATGCCTCTCAATAGATCATGTATGTACTCCAAAGACCAATCACATTGAAGAATATAATCTTCATATATTGGAAAAGGAGGACATGCAGTGTGACCTAAACAAAGAAGGGAATCAATAATATCATGATTCTATTGGAATATGGTTCCAATCAGTTATCAGGTCACACCACTCTTTTATTTTTCATTACTGCTTGATCTCATCATCAAAGCATCTGGTCCTTCATACTCTGGTATGCATTAAAATTTATCTTTCAAACCCGAGTATGAATGTATTTTTGCACATGTTACGCACATGGTTACATTGGAAGTATTCTTACACGTGAAAGATGGCCTCTTTCTCTTAGTAAGGATGGGGTAGTAAATAAAATTTGCATGTTAGTTAACCTAGTTCTAGATAAATGCAACATCTTTTCATGTTTATTTTCAAATAAATGAACTGAGATGAAGATAATATTGATGATCTAATATCATAAACCAGAACAACTTAGGATATTTCTTCTTCTTGTTACATACAAATTTCTGGCCGTTAATAATAACAATTTCTCATAAGCTTAATCTTTAAAACATTATGGGGATTTACCAAAACTTTAAGGTGTACATAGTGATACCCATAGGTAACTTGTACATCCTAGTTTCATATCAGAGATTCTTATTCAAGAATCCTTATCAGATATTAGCAGAAGAGTGAATGAAACTTCTACTTGTGAGGGAACACTCCCATAATATTATATAGAGAAGATGAACTTGGGGACTAGAGAAACCTTTAGGTCATTCTCTCATGGCCTCATCCACCACACATTAAGAAAGTTTGACCATGATATGTCTTTGGAAAAATATCAATACATAAGTTTGTTTTTCATGCGAACAATCTTTTATGGGAAATCTATAAAATATCTTCCAACCTAATACCATCCCATCTTGTAAAAAGGTTTTCATAGATGCTTCCTCATTCACCCATGCAAAAAATATATATATATTTTATCTTAAGGGTAAAGTTTGGGACAAGAGCCTTTGATCAAAATTGGGTGTAAGAGGCTAACCCACCGAGATATTGAACAGGTCTGCTAGCAGCGGATATTGGCCTGTGGTATGACTAAGAAAATCGATCAAGGTATTAAACAAGCTCGTGCGCAATGGAGCATTCTTCCTAGGGAGGATATTTCTTAGATGTCAAAATTACCCCATCGGAGTACTGAACATACTTGCTAGCAATGGGTTCTGATTTTGATATGCCTAATCTATATTTGTCTGTATGAACGATATACTTGTGTAAGTCATTAAGAAGAAGCATGCATGGTTGAACTAAATGTTAAATAAATCCATCTATTTTCCATTTGAGAATAACGCTAAGTTGATAAACCAACATGAGAAGTGTCGTTCCACAAGAATTAAGAAATAAAGTCATAGAGATCTATTTAAGGAGAAAGGATGCCTTAAAATAAGGCATGTGATTCAGAGATCTAAATAAGGTATGTGATTCAGTTTTCCCACGTTACTTTCAGTTTGATTTGGATTTCCCATAGTTTAACTTTCTTGCACTTTAATTCCTGCACTTGGTTTTATTTCCCTTACTTTTGGATTCCTTGCACTTTAATTTTTTGTAGCTCCAATCGCCAAAGAAAAGATTAAAGGTCTAACTCATGAGATATGGCCTTCCCGTGATGGGCTTCATCCTAAGGTGTTAGTTTATTTCTTGTCGGTTGAATTCATTGTTTATTTCATTTATTGTGTTAAAGTGTGGTTTGTCGGCATTATGCTAGACTATGATCCAATCATGCATTTCTTGTGCTTGCACCTCTAAGTCTATGACTCCCTCATTGACAATTTAATGTTGGGAATTGATAATTCATGTATTTAGCCCCACAGGGTGGTTCTCAACTACTCTACCTATGACAATGAACTCTATGCATTGGTTCAAGCTGTAAACAAGTCAAAGTACTATCTAATGGGAAAGGAGACCATCATCCACACAAATCACCAACCACTACAGTATTTTCAAGCCTAGAGTAAGCTACAACAAACTAGGCATTACAAGTGGATGGGGTTTTTACAACAATTTCATCTAATCATCAATTATAACAAGGGAAACACAAACAAGTTTGAAAACATTCTTTCACAACCATCCACATCCAAGATTACAACTTTGGGAAATCTGATGCACATGGATCATTTTACCCATGATGCATACAGATAGGCATATAGATAATATGAGGACTTCAAGGAGGTTTTTCAATAGCTATAGGGCCAAATTCATATAGAAGAAGGTGACAACAAGGCTGACTATTATTTCCAAAATTGTCTACTCTACAAGCTTGACAAGATTTGTGTTCCTAAAGGTGAACGATTACAACTTATCAGAGTG
The DNA here is from genome assembly GCA_000966675.3 of Picea glauca. NCBI lineage: Eukaryota > Viridiplantae > Streptophyta > Pinopsida > Pinales > Pinaceae > Picea > Picea glauca. The sequence continues at coordinate 365,250 of JZKD02S2398822.1, forward strand.
GCTCGCACCTCTAAGGTTGCAGGCATTTTGGTGTTGGGAAGATAGTTTCCAACTTACAAAGGTATGTGTAAGGGCCCTAAATGAAAGAGTATTTAGCATGATATATTAGAGGATGTATACTTTGTTGTACCTGCAATCCCAGTAACAGAAAGCAAGTTCTATACCATCCCTTCCTTGTACCTACTCGACCTTGGGAAAGTATCTCCATGGATTTTGTGGGAGGTTTACCAACAACCAGGAATGGACATGACTATCTATTTGTGGTAGTTGACAGGTTCAACAAAATGTGCATTCTCATGCCTTGTAAAAATACCATCAATGGACCAGAAGTAGCAAACAAGTTATTTGAACAGGTCTCAGTGCACTTTGGAATACCAAGGAACATCATCTTAGATAGTGATACTAGATTTATCAATGCATTTTCGATACTGAGTTGAAGAGGTATACAGGATTCCATCCATGGTTAGATTGGCGGATGGAAGTAGTCAACAAGACTTTGGTGCAGATTTTGAGGGGTTACAATCAAAAGCATTCGAAGACTTGGGATGAAAATTTGATCTATATACAACACTCTTATAACAGATAAGTCCACACTTCTACTGGTAAGTAACCTTTTGAAACTTGCTTTGGATATTTTCCACCTTCACCCTTAGATGTTGTATATGGATAAAAAGGAGGAGTGAAGGAGGATCTCACAGGAGATGCATTAAAGGTGGAAAAAATTGTTGAGAAGATCAGGAAGATCTATTTGCAAGTAAAGGAGATGTTGAAGAAGTCACGGGAAAAGTATAAGGCTAGACATGACCAACAAAGAACATAGAGAAAATTCAAAGTGGGAGATAGAGTATGGTTACAACTAAATAAAGAAATATTACAGGGTCTTGGTAAGAAGATCAAGGATCCATGATATGGTCTTTTTGAGGTATTGGAAAAGGCAGCATATAACTCCCATAGACTCAATCTACCCTCATACATGTGCATTTACTCAGTAGTGAATGTGGAGAATCTCAAACTCTATGAGCATTCCATGTTGGATGAAGAGAAGGAGTAGGTCCTACCTTCCATAGAGGACTTAGCACCAGATGGTTAGGTTGAGTTAGAAAAGGACACAGTTTTGCAGAAGCGGTCTATAACTACAATACAGGGGCAACATGACCTTAGGAATATTGGGTTGAAAGGAGATCTTAGAGGAAAATCAAAGTGGTACTCCAAGGAGAAGGTAGAGGAAAAATTTCCTCACCTCATTCAGTAAATAATTTGGGGACCAAAATCCTCCCTAAATGGGGAGGTATGATCCAAATTGGATCATTATGTTATTTTGAATCTATCTCGATGCTTTTAGAGTGGAAAAAAATGGAGGAATCAACTTGCAAGGTGATTTTAGTGGCAGCTTCCAGTTTTGAAAATTAGGGTCCAAAACCTTCCATAACCATTTTGAGGCATTAAACGATGTTTTTTTTCATGATGTATGGAAATTATGCAGACCTTGGCGAAGGTGTTCTATACTCTAAGACCTTTCCAATGGTGCAGACTGTGTGTCAATCAAAGTTCATATGCAAACGTTATGCCTCCCATAAGTTGACCTATTGTGTTGACCACCATGGTATGAGAGGTTGACCTATCATGTTGACCACCATGGTATGAGAGAATGCCATGTCAACTTCCACTACTCGTGCATATGGGGCAAGCCATGTGAGTAATTTAAAGAGAATTCTATAAGGTTCAAAATGCTACCACAATTGAGGGTTGAAATTTTCAAAAACCTACCCCTAGATGGCTATTGAGCTATGTTAAATATTGGGCCACTAGGAGGAGAAGGGGTTCCATTCTATGTTATTGTATTTTGTTCCATAGTAGAGAAGAAAAACTAGGAGTTAGAAATTAGAGAGTATAACATAGGGGTTTAATGTTTTGTAGTAGCCTAACAGGTCATAGGTCTCATGTCAATCCATAGAGATTTCCTTCTCCTTTGTACTTGCATTATTTCCATACTAGAGAAAAGAGAGAAGAGTAGCATCACCTTCTTGCTGGTATTTTTCTCATAAGGGTTTCCCAGAGAAAATCTTTGTGTTATCTTGTGGATGGTGTGTGATTGTATTTTACTATTCTCTATTTTCCACATTTCATCTATTTCATGCATAAGCAAAAAATCAATAACTAAATATTCTAGGATCTAAAGGAATTTAACCTTCACGGTGTAGATTTTAGTTTTATTTATCAGATCTATTATGATGAAGTATTGCAGTGGAATATGCATGACAATTTATAGATTAAAAAATGATGAATATTTAGTGCATATCTAATTGACCTTGTTTATTTTATTTCAATGTTGTTTTTGGTCATGTGGCCTACTTGGCATTTAGCTCATGTATTCCTTGATTCAATGGTATTTCTAGTTGGGGTGTTGTTTATTTGAAATTTGGCCTAGTTTTAGTGTGGCTATGGGGCTTCATGGATAGTAGGATGATTCCTAGTGTTGTGGCGAAATTGATATATTGGTTGTGGTTTCTGGGGGTTGTGAGTTTGAAGCTATCAAAAAACAAAAATGATGAAGATTCAATGCATATCTATTTGAACTTGCTTGTTTTGTTTCAATGTATATTTGATTGAACTTGTTTCTCTTTTTTAGGTTTTGGGTTGAATATGTGAGGCTTCGGTAATAAGGTGTTTCTCGGAGTCTCTGATACCCAACTTTGAGGATAAGGTATGGAAGATGTTGGTGCACTTCGACACCATGTATTATTTTTCTTGGTGTAGAATGCCCATCTTGAGTATTGGTTATCATAGTTTCTAATAGGATACAATTCCTCCTTGAGGCCATCAACAAAGGCTGCCCAAGTGGGCCTTGTCTTGAATTTCTTAAATGCATCTTCGATATGTCTCTCCTAGTAACATTCCCACCAATATTTGACACAGGGAAGGGATTTAAGGAGAGTGAAGGCTATATTTTCACTGTCAGAAATTTTTTGAACAAAGTAATACCCCTCAACAGATTCATCCATTTCTCCAAAGCATCTGCATCTATTTGTCCTTCAAATAAACGGATATCAACGTTAACTTGTACTTTGGAGGATTTCACACCTCCAAAATGGTTGTTTGTTGAAGGTTCCTTTCCTGTCATAGACACTTTTCGAAGGATCTGGGTGAAGTTGTCCATAATATTATTTTATTGTCGCACTAGGGATTCCTTGAGCAATATCTTGGAAGTATCTCCTTCTCCATAATCTCTCCTTTCTTCCGCCATGGGAGGTTTCTTGATCTGGAAAGAGTGATCATCCCCAAGTGAAACTAGATCGAGACCCAACTTTCTATACCTTGACCTCATCTAAGACATCCACCGAGAAATAGAAAGGATGGTATTTCTATGATACCACTGATCTAGATTATATTGAGAACAAAATCAAACAGAGACGAAAATATAGCATATAGTAGACCAATATAGTCAAACTGACCATAATGGTGGTAGATTTTCTATGAAGAAAAAGAGATGTTCGCTATGCTCATTTGCAAAAATATAATACAATGGGATGCAAGAATAGATTTCTAATATAAATCAAGAACTGTAAAGGTCCAAAACCCTAACCCTTGGAGGTGAAGCACCAAAAGGTTTGCGGGCTCCAAGGTAGTTAGTTGATGCATCAACTTCCCAGGGGTGCAAAGTTTGCATATAATATTCATTTGGGGCATTTAGTATCTTGTTGGAATTGAGAATTAAAATTATTGGAAATGCATGAGCATTCCATAGAAACCATAGGCCTGTGAGTGGCCAAAAAACATCGTTTAGGGCCTCAAAATGGCCTCAGAATTTTAGGACCCAAAAATCATAACAAAAATGGCCAAGATGGAGAACCATAATGAGTTAGTGGAAGAGGTGAGAAACCACTGATATCCACCTAGATTAGTCCTACCCCTTAGGAAGAAATGATCCCCATTGCATCCAGTTCCCTCAGAAGATGGGGAAAATTTTCATGAATCTAAACCTTGGTGAGCCACTTGCCTTGCTAAAGTAGTTGTATTGCTTTGACAACTAAATACAGTTGTAGGTTTTTCTAATGGGTTCCCTATATCCTAGTTTCCATGATTCAATCCACTGGATCTTGTCCAATGCAGTCAGGATTGAGTTTTGTAGGGGGAAATTGCTCAACCACCTCCAACGTGTCCAACAGAGGTGGGAAAAATGGTCGAAGTAGCTCCACATTAAATACTAGGGGAAAGCCAAGGAAAGGAGGAATACTCAATTTAAAATCATTGTCATCCATAGCCTTTGTGATGGTGTAAGTTCCATATTGGAGTGGTCTGAAATATCCCTAATCCGGCTGATCACGATATTTGCTACTGTTCTTCGGCTCTGGCGTGCAGATCTGATACACTGGGGGTTTCTGGATGCGTTTTAGCTGTGTGATTGAGATGTTCTTCGGTTATTGTGTTTGCATGTTGGTTATTGTGGTTGCATGTTGGTTATTACATGTGCATGTTGCATAATGAAGGTTTAACAATCATATAAAGACGCATGCAAGAGTATAGAATGTCAACTGCTCAATATCATGAATAATAATCGTTCATGCATGGAAATATAAATAGCCTACTGAAAATATAGAGTCTAGACGTCAGTCAGATCTCCTGGATCTGTACTGGAATACAATCAAATAACAAAGAAATACCCGTGACCATAAGGAGACAGCAGATCTGCTGCATGCACGGATGGATAGGCAAAAATGAGCGATCCCGGAGAAATACGGTAACCGCTACCAGCTAGAAAACTCGATCTAAAGAATCCACCATCAGAATGGGCTCGAAACTGCTCCAATCAATGCGCCCTGGCCTCTACACTAGAACAAATGTCTGACGGAACTTGGATCGGACCTCTACGGCACTGGATCTGGACCCCTGGGGGGTTTGCGCCCCTCCTTGGGCAATGAATGCGCCCCAAAGGATTCCACCGTCGGAATCAGCTGCTATATAGCTCAAAACGATCGTCTCGTCCAATGAGGAAATGGGTCGGAAGGGTTTGGCCGGATCTGATAGGGAACACCTGCATGCAATGCCAAACGTCTGTCCGGAATGAATGCGCCCAAAATGGCTGGATGGATCGATCTGCAAGATTCCACCGTCAGAATATGATGATGAATGGATCAATGGAAGCACCCTGGCTAGATCTCTACTGGGTCAGAATGAATCTGCAATCAGGACAACGGTCTACTGCAGATCTCTGAACCCTCAAAATGACTTGCGCCCTCCTTGGTTGAGTTGCGCCCTCCACAATAAACTCTCCTTAAATGAACGGTGAGATACCTGGATGGTATCTCCGATGGGCTAGGGTGTGTATCTCAACACCGAAACCGATCAAGGGTGGTGGTTTCCTCCAGAAATCCACAAAACAATAAGGTCGGCTCTCCTCCTCCTCGGGAAGCTCTCAACATCAAATCGTAATAATGCATAATGAGGAATTAGGTCAAATTCCTCTTTTTATATCTTTCCCGACCTAATTCTTTGTTGACATCACTTAACCTAGGCGCCTTTCCTCCTAAGTGATTTATTTGTCAATTAAGTCACCCCTTTATCACCTTTTCCTTCTAATTCTCCGTTGACTTAGGCTTAAGTGACTTTTCCTAAGTATTTTGGCTTAATTTATCGTTTAGCCTTAATTCCTCCTTATTTCTCCATCTGGTTCCATGTTTGTGCCTAACTATAGTCTACGGGAACCTATAGACTACTAATTCACTCCCTGCTGGCCTAATCTCGGGGACGGGACATCACAGTCCTCCCTTCCCGAGATCGCTTGTCCTCAAGCAACATCAATCCTGGGTGCTGCAGAATATGCTCTCCCTCCCATGTGGCATCCTCCACTGGAAGACCCCTCCATCTAACCAAACACTCTCTGATAATCCTTCTCCTCAATTTGCGTTCTCTCTGCTATAATACCTCCTCTGGCACTAGTTCCAACTGTCCCTCCTCATCCAATGGTGGCAACTCCTGTGAAATGTTGATCTGTTGTCCCACCGCCTTTTTAAGTCAAGAGACGTGAAAGACGTTATGAATATTGCTACCCTCTGGTAGCTCTAGCTCGTATGCCACCTCGCCTATCCTCCTGATGACTCTGTATAGCCCATAGAACTTTGGCTTCAGTTTCTCTGCTCCGCTCCTCTTCAAGGAAGACTGTCGGTATGGTTGTAATCGCAGGAAAACCAAGTCTCCTACATCAAAACTGTGCTCAACTCAGTGTCGATCTGCATATATCTTCTGTTGATTCTGAGATTACTGCAAATTCTCCTTTGCTGATTGCAGGATCCTGCAACTCTCCTCCACCCAATCCTTGGCCCCCGAGACCCTGTTGTCCCCGAATGCAGCATCTATAAAGGAGGGTGCATCGTATCCATACAATGCCCTGAATGGTGACATCCTAATGGACATATGGTAAGTTGTGTTGTAACAATACTCACACATATGTAACCATCTCACCCAAGTGCGGTGTTGTCCCCCCACATAGTTCCTCAGATACCCTTCCACCCATTTGTTGACGATCTCTTTCTGCCCATCTGTCTGTGGGTGGTAGTTGGTACTCGTAGCTAACTATGTGCCTGCCAATCTGAAAAGCTCCTACCAAAAAGTGTTAATGAAGCGCCCATCCCTATCACTGACTATCTGCCTGGGTAAACCGTGCAACCGGAATACCTCCCTGAAGAACAACTCTGCTACCTGTAAGGCCTTGTAGTCTGTGGGTATGGCGAAGAAATGTGTGAACTTGGTCAGTCTGTCGACCACTACAAATATACAGTCCCTTCCCTGCACTCTAGGGAGACCTGTAATGAAATCCATG
>JZKD02S2398823.1:2902-29085 GCA_000966675.3 Picea glauca
ATATATATATATATATATATATATATATATATATATTTTCTTCTTCTATGATCACATTATTTAAGTAAATGATTTTCATTTTACTTAAGTTTATAAGGTTGATTTTTACACAAGCAAAAGAGTTTTATTACTAGTATAAAATATACGAGAATTTAATATTCAATATTTTAACTCCTACGTAGCTCATGTTATTGTGTAATCAACGTTTTGAGTTTAAATGTCTAATTACAACTATTTACATGCCAAAGGTGACAAAATGACTTCTCTACTTTATAAAATTTAAAGAGAGACATTGTTATTTAATCTTCTAGTTGGAAATCTTATAAACCTTTTTCTCCCATATTTGTATCCATATGGTTTGAACTTGGTAATGTCTGAAACAATTATAAGTAGATTGCATTATTTGGTTTGATAAAAAAGGATTCAATCTCTTCCCAAGTTCTAATTATTTGAATCATGTCTCCTCTTCGCACTCATCATCCAAAATGGGCAACCAAGAAATAAAACAAATGCTGGTATATAACTTCTCATTCTATGACTATATGTGTATCAACATCACACCTCTTAAAGAATGTGATAGAGTTGTTTACTAATATTATATAGGATTGGATACCTTTGCATCCCTCTTTTGTGTTACCCAGTAAGGATTTATCTTTTAGGCCCTTCACTAGCTAAGTTAGTTATTCAACCATTTTTTAGTTGGTTAAGTTTATTTTCAAATGGCTTATTTGTAGACAAATTCTACATTTGGTGCTTCTATTCTCGTATTACATCTACTATATCCATTTAAAATCTCCATAATCTAAGTGATAATATCTAGTAGAGATTTACTCAAGTCAAGTTCTATGTAGATTTTGGCATAGGTGAAAATATTCTCATTATATTGGCTTGGTTATATCTTAATAAATTTACTCGAAAAAGTGCCAACTCTTTGTAGGATTTCCTCTTCTTAAAAGTAGAGGGTGAGAAAAACAATCCCACCTAGACCAGGGTTGAGGAACTAGGTATTGAATCAAGATTAAATTAAGGGAATCAAGGTTTGCAAAAGAGGACATCTTTGTGCTAGAGCCATGGTCCCTCCTCCACGACCTCTCTACAACCTTCCAAGTTTCTAGAATATACAATAAATAAGCCTTTGAAATACAAACTTATCATGTGTGTTGGAGTCTAGTTGGAGTTGATCCATTTAATGACAGTTGTAGGTGATGTCCAAAACCAATTGAATCTACATATAAATGTATTATTTTTGCAATAATTGATGTATTCATTGATCTCCAACGAAGTAATTTGTAACATAGGGTTGCATTAATTTGAATTGGATGCTCACCAAACTTTGTAATAAGCACTTGGTTGTTTTACCTCTTGTAAATTTGTAATAAGCATGCAATTTTTTTTATTTTTTATTTTGTTTTGTATTATTTTTTGGCAAAATTGGAAGTGGAAACGAACCATTGTGATAGTTGTCCTTCCAAAGGAATCCCATTGAAAAATGAAGGTTGTAGTGTAGAGATAAAAAAGGGAGATGCAAGGAGGGCTTGGGAGGGAAAATAACAGGAATGAGAGCTCGAAGAGGACAACCTGCTTGAAGATCAATGGGTGATGGAGTCAAGGATCCTATCCATGATAAGTGAAGGTTTCTTTGAGCCATGGACACTTGAAATTTTGTGTTTTCGGTGAGTAACAATACACAACTCTCTATATAGCTCACCCCTCTATAATTGTCTCTTGAGCCTAATAAAATATCCATTAAATGTTGAAATTTGTGTGTAATTGTTTCAATTTCATGGCTCTGGTGTGAGCTCATTAATTTCTTGTGTGGTAGAACACTCTGTGCTATGGATGTTTTGGTTATGAGCTATAGAAATCTGTGCATATTCTGGTGAAGTGTGTAAACACCAACTGCAATTTTTTAGTAGTGGATTAATTGATCAAGGTTGATTTTTGGAGCCTCCTCATGTATGGTTGATTAAAAAACTAATGGATATGTGGTGTTATGAAACATAATTCTATGGACTTTGAGGATTCATTGGCATGTCCATAAACCACATTCCATGTTTGGTGGATGTTATGGTGTTATTCAATGATGTATAAATTAGATTGTTGACTATTATATTGCTCAAACCATTGGTATGTCACTATGTGACTTGCAAGGTGTACGAAAGACAATGTTTAATAGATTGATTAGAGGTCGAATTGTAGAGCCAAGAATATTGTTGTGATGCTTGGAAATGTGTGCACAATATTAAATATTGAATCGTGTGCATGTTGGAAATATTGTTGTCATTGATGTCAAATACAGGGGGATACTATAGATGTCCAAGATAAAGATTGCAATATGGAGATTGTTGTAAATATTGATTTTGGATTTTTGATGCTCAGTTTGGATACCCTATCTTTGAAGTCATTTTTGCTTTGAAGATCTAGCTCAAATGGGAGCATAGGATATATGGTTGAAAATATTATTTCGATACCTTTCCAATGGTATATGGAAATCCCTCTAACTCCATAGGAATGGGGAGATATGAAATATTATGTCATGTCAACCCAGCCAAAAAGTATAGGTCGACCCAACCAATTTTACAAGTCACCCCATAAGTGAACATAGAAGCACTATAAATATGGGATAGATGTGCACATTTGAATAATATCAAGCAAGAAGAGAAAGTACAAATGCATAGAAGAGATCTAAGGTGTGAAAGAGGAGTTGGGGAGTATTATTGGAGTCTAAAGGTGCGTAAGAGGAGTTTTATTATAGTTTTAAGGGTGTTCCACAAAGGACTAAGGTCTATGATGCTGCAAAGTGCGTTGTTTTTAGGTTGTGATGTTACAATCTGGGACTATATTCTGGGAATAATGCTATGAGGTTCGCTAGGGCATGAAGGATAAATCTCACTAGGGTTTGAAGCTATGTCTGGGGTATGAAGTAAGGAGAGGCACTGGAGCATGAAATGTAAGGGTATGATCATGTTGTGAAATGAATGAAGTATGAATCATGCAAGTGAAGTCAAAAGTACTACATGTATGAATATCTTGTATTGGTGCCAGTACAAGTCTTACTAAGTTGGTACTCAGTTAAATAAATTGGTGTCTCTAGTAGGTTGGTGCCTACACAATATCTTGTTGAATTTGTGCTCAACTGAAGAGATTGGTGTCTCTAGTAGGTTGGTGCCTACACAATATCTTGCTGATTTGGTGCTTAGTTTAAGAGATCAGTGTCTCTAGTAGGCTGGTTCCTACAAAATTTGTAATAGTAGGTTGGTTCCTACAAGCATTTATAAATATAAGTTTTTGTGGTTTTCTCCCACAAGGGTTTCCAAATTAAACTCAGTGTACTATTATTTGAGTTTATATGCATTTAATTTTAATTAAGAATTGATGAATGGTCATCTAAAGTAAAAATAATCTTGTACTGATTCACCCCCCTCTCAATATAAACACAATTTCAATAGTGCATTGGTGAGTGCGTGACCAATTAACAGTCAAAGAGTCATCTGAATCCAACACCATAATGTTGACCCACCCGGGTCAATTTTCAGTCACTCGAATTTGAAATTATTTATTCACTCATTATACCTCTTTCCATTGGTGAATGCATGGATTTTAGACGTTGTATGGATTTCCATACAATAAATTGAATTTCCTTATGCATTAGTCTCCTACTAGTGGTTATGGCAACTATACTAGCATTTATGATGAATTCACACTCTGGTAGACTTAAACCTCTATGCAACTGCATGCTACAATGGTTATTGATGGGATATGTGTTAATACAGTGTTGATGTGTTAACCATATTGAAGTATTGTGTAAGAACAATAGAACAATAGAAATTACAAAATACTACAAGGTCCACAATGAACTCAATTGCAAAGCACGAGAAGATAATCAAATTTGGAATTGCAAAGAAAATCAATTATAATTCTGCTATAGATGTTTGTTTTGACAAGACAAATAGGCCACATGCCCATTGTTTATGGATCATATGGTATCATAGCAAGTCTAAAGACTTGGAGAACACCTTCATGGTGTACACCCACATTGAATGCTAAAACAATGGACACGCATTGCTGCTAGACCTACATATAAGAAGAGTACCACCAATAGAGGGGAATCCTCATGAAGAATATGACAAGGAAGAACCAAAGGTTAGATTTTCTTAGCTGGAGTAGAGCATTGCTACATTAAAATAATTGGTGACATAGTTTTTGGTGAAGAAATATAGGGAAGCAAACTCAATAGAGATTGTGCATAAAGAAGATAAGTCATACCGAGAAGAGCCCACGTGCAATGATTCAGGTAAAAACCATTTTTTCTTCATCTTATCATATTCCTTTCAAATTTGAAGCAAAAATTTAAATACCCATGTTTGATGGACAAATTAATGTTGAAGTCTTGAATAGCTAGTTGAAACAAATGGAATTTTACTTTGGTCTTTATAAAATCCAAGAAACATAGTAGATTTCCATTTCCCATTTGAAGATGACCTAACATGCTCTACTATAGTGGGAGAGTTATGTGGATGCATTGAGTCCAATATGCAAGAATACCATGATTATAAAATGGGATGAATTCAAGGCATTGTTGAAGTCACAATTTTGTCTTATAGGCTACGAAGAAGAGAATCTCATGAAGTGGCAATACCTTTGACAAGAATAGGGGCAAGGAGTGAAAGAATATGCTTCTAAGCTTAGGAACGAGAACATTAGGTTGGATATCTCTTTAGAAGAGCCATGAGTGATGGTGAAGCACCTTGGAGGAAATTTTATCCATTTCCAAATTGGAATGTAGCTTCTTGGTGTAAAAATCATAGATGAGGCAAGAAATAAGACTCTCTATATTGATTTTGACTCCAAGAAGGGGAAACAACAGATGGGCCAAGAAGAAACCAACAAGAGAAAATACAAGAATATGGAAACCACATCCAAAACAAGGAGGGATCCTAATAGGCATTGAAAACATTATTATGTGGATGGGCACATAGAAGAGAAGTGCTGGAAAATTCATCCAAAATTGCATCCAAAGTGGTTAAATTTCAAGGGGAAAGCAAAGGTAGCTACCAAGACACAAGAAGTAGTGGTCGAAAGAACCTTTGAATATTTGGATGGAGCTATAGTTTTCACTACATTGTAGCAAGTAAAGGTGAGTGGATATAAACATGCATTATTCTAAATCAAAGTTCAAGTAAAGAAATAGAAGGTAAATTCTCTATTTGACAATGGTTCTCAATATAATATGGTTTTTGAAACATTAGTTGATGAGCTTGGTCTAGAAACTTATGATCTAGTGCATCCAAGTTCAATAGTATGGTTGCAAGGGAAAATTGTTATGAGAATCAATAAAAGATGTAAAACCAAGTTTTCTATTATTGCTAGCTATATGTTGATGAAGTAGAATGTGAAGTTGCACCATTAGATGCCTTTGGAATGATGTTTGGTAGCCCATACCTGTGGGAAAACAAACAACATTTGTCAGCAATGGAATGGTGGATATGGAGAGGAAAATGTAGGTCATGTGTTTCCATCTCCTTAATGGTCCAACTTTTGGGGACCAAAATATTGCAAATGGGGAGGTGTGATACAAATCAGATCCTCACCAAACTTTGTAATATGCACTTCATTGTTTTACCTCTTGTAAATTTGTAATAAGCATGTAATTGCTTTTTTATTTCATTTTGTCTTTTTTTTGGCAAAATTGGAAGTGGAAACGAACCATTATGATGGTTGGCCTTCCAAAGGAAACCCATTAAAAACATGAAGGTTGTAGTGAAGAGAGACACAAGGGAGATGCAAGGAGAACTTCAGAAGGCATCAACCAAAATGAGAGCTTGAAGAGGATAACCTACTTGGATATCGATGGACGAAGAATTCACAGAGCCTATTCACAATAAATGAAGGTGTCTATGAGCCATGGCCACTTGCAATTTTGTATTGTCAATGAGTAACAATACACAACTCTGTGTATAGCTTACCCCTCTGTAATTATCTCCCGAGCCTAATAAAATACCCATTAAATGTTGAAATCTATGTGTAATTGTTTCAATTTCACAACTTTGGTGTGGGTTCATTAATTTCTTGTGTGCTTGGAAAATCTATGTTATGTATGTTTTGGTTATGAGCTACAACAATCTATGTATACTTTGGTGAAGTGTGTAAACACCAACTGGAATTTTTTAGTTGTGGATTAATTGATTGAGGTTGATTTCTAGAGCCTCCTCGTGGATGGTTGATTAAAAAAATAGTGGATATGTGTTGTTACAGAGCATAATTCTATGGAATTTTAGGATTCATTGGTATGTGAATATATTTAATTCCATATTTGGAAAATGTTATGGTGTTATTCAATGGTGTATAGATTGGTTTGTTGACTATTATATAACTTGAACCATTGATGTGCCACTGTGTGACTTGCAAGGTGTATTAAAGACAATGCTTAGTAGATTGACTAGATATTGAATTGTAGAGCCAACAATATTGTTGTGATTCTTGGAGAGGTGTGCACAATCTTAAAGAATGAATCATGTGCCTTGGTGAGTGTACGATCGATTAGCAGTCGATGAGTCATCTGAATCTTGATCCATGATATTAACGAACCTAGGTCAATTTTCATTCACTCATATTTGAAATTATTTATTCACTCAATGTACCTTGATCCATTTGTGAACACATGGATATTAGATGCTATAGGGATTTCCACAAAATAAATTGAATTTTCCTTATGAAAGAGCCTCCTACTAGTAGTTATGGTAGCTATACTATCATTTATGATGAATTCACACTCTAGTATACTTGAAACTCTATTCAAGTGCATGAAATAGTGGTTATTAATGGGATATGTGTTAATACAATGCTGATGTGTTAACAAAATTGAAGTATATTGAATTTTACTTATGAAAGAGCCTCCTACTTGTAGTTATGGTAGCTATACTATCATTTATGATGAATTCACACTCTAGTATACTTGAAACTCTATTCAAGTGCATGAAATAGTGGTTATTATTGGGATATGTGTTAATACAATGCTGATGTGTTAACAAAATTGAAGTGTTGTGTAAGCACAATAAAACAACATAAATTACAAAAGAATATAGGGTTTCAACTATAGAGCACGAGAAGATAGTTAAATTTGGAATTACAGAGACAATGATTCATAATTCCACGATAAGCATATGTGTTGAAAAAATGGATAGGCCATATGCCCACTATTTACGGATAATGCATTCAAATTTCTCTACAATGACAGACCTTAACTATGGATTCTTCCTTTTTGAAGGGGAAGAAAATATAATTCAGATTATATCTTTGAATTAGTGAGGTCTCTAAGCTCGAGGTGATGATTTATACTTTTTTTGTTGCAACAAATTGAGATGAAACTTCTAAGAAATGTTAGCATTTAGATTTCCTTTAAAGGTGATAAAAGTTGTACTGATGGATTTTTTATTAGCCATTATAGGCCCAATAAATAGTATGACATAAAATAGAGGGATCTTACTATGCAAGCCAAGGATATCCCACAAACAAATCAAGAAAGTGAAGGGTCACTTGTAAACACCAGTCCTCATGATCCTTGGCTCAAGAGAAAATCTAGCTCTAATGAAAATTTCCTCTTATAGTTCTATGAAAGATTGATATTCTTATGAACCCAATGAATTGACCATCCATATTTGTTCCATATAGTATAAACTCTCACTTTCTTAATTGTTCCACCCAATATTTTATGAAATTATCCCCTACTTATTTTTCTAGAAGCTCGTGAGAAGTTATCTCTTGAGCTTGAACCCAATAACAAGATTTGAGTTCATCTTCATCCAAATAAATCTAGATTTAAGCCTAGACACAAATGTAATAGACCATGACTTCTAATTCTTATCCGATGAGAGTTATTTCCTTCTCCTTGAATAGGTTGTCATTTATTTTTTCCACAACATTAAAAACCTTTCTATTGAAGAAACACAACATAGTTTAGATAGATAATGGAGAGAAGCCAATGGCACTTATAGACTAGGGTAGAAGATATCTTCATGTTCTTTTAATTAATTATAATAACATATATGTATGTATGTATGTATGTATGTATGTATGTATGAATGAATGAATGAATGAATGATTGCATGTATATGTCTATGTCTATGTCTATGTATATGTACACACACATTCCATGAAATAAAGAATTGTATTTGATATTTGAAGGAAGAAAACAAAATATACATCCACATGTCATTATGACTACTTTAGAGCCACGAGTCTTTGCACCCTCCTATCCCCATAGGGGCAAGTTACAACTATTAAATATAGTTTGCCTTAGGTGTTTTTTGTTGGGAATGCATTATACTCTTTGCATGGTTATCTTCATGAATTGTTCATATGTGTCGGTCACGTGGGGGTTGAATCCCTTAAAAAAAGAAAAAAATGAGTTGTTTTTTGTTTGTTTTTGGCATGTTTTGTGTTTTTCAGACCATTATAATCTAATATTGGTTAATGGATTAGGGATTTAACTTAATTCGAGTTAATGGATTAGGCTTTTGGGTGATATGAAATACCTAAATATTGTATTGTATATAGTCAATTTAATACAATGGAGAATATAAGGTACAACTCTATATTTTGTTGGTTTTCCTAGTTAAGGGTTTCAAGGGTAAATCTTCTTATATTGTGCATGTGCCATTGTTGTTCTCTCTATTTTGCTTAATAATTTGTATGAATTGTTTCACTTCAAATATTTAAAACTTACATTTGGTATTAGAGAAAGATTATTGGATTTAGGGGGACATCATTGCTACTAAGGGTTCAACTCTTTTTTTATAGAGAAAATTTATCTTGGATTTGTGATACACTTGGTTTCAGTGGGAGATTTGTAGTGGTGATTTGTGTGTTGAAAGAGAATGGAAAGAATTTATAGAATTGAGATTGAGAAATTTAATGGTCAAAACTTTAAGCTATGGAAGCTCAAGATGGGGGACCTTCTTGAAGATAAATAACAATGGGTTGTTGTGGATCCTAGTACTACACCTATGGGTATGGCAGTGAAAAATTGTATGAAGTTGGATAGGAAGGCAAAGAGTACAATACGGTTCTGTATTTCAGATTCAGTGTTACTGAATGTCTCAGGAGAAGCTACAACCAAGGGGTTAATGGATAAGTTAGGGACTTTGTATTAGTCCCTAGTAAACAAACTTTTCCTTCGAAAGAAGTTGTACCTCCTAAGGATGAATGACAAATACTCCATGATACATCATATAAATTCCTTTAACACTATGGTGAGTTTGTTGTTGTGAGACGATATTAATTTTTTTTATGAAGATAAGTGCATTAGTTTAATGCGTTCTTTATCAAATTCATGGGATATTCTAGTTGTAGCTATTGGAAGTAATGCAACCACATTAAATTTTGATGATGTGTTTGCATCCTTTCTATCAGAAGAAATGAGGTGGAAAACCATGGATAGTCAGAGCCTTAATGCCTTATCTGTAAGAGGTCATCCCCAATATGGAAATAAAAGTAAGTCTTTGAGGGAAGGTATAAATCTAGAGATACACATAAATCTCCAAGAAAATCTTGAAGGAAAAACTAGAAATGTGGTAAAGTTAGGAATTATAATAAGGATATTAATGTTAGGGACCTAACCCCTCACGTAGGTAGAATAATATATTTCCATGTAATAAAGGTCAATATTAATAAGGCCTAGCAATAAGGAGGATTAAGTCCAATGTAAGAAGACCTAATAGAAGCTTCCTCTTCTAGAAGGATCTTCCTCTAGATTGTTCTTTTAATAGACATATTTAGTATAAATAGGAGTCGAGGGTATGAGATGTTTGTCTTGGATATTATTGTAATAGAGCTCTTCTCTGTTGGAGGTTTCCCCCTCGAAGAGGCAAGTGAATATTTCTCTCAGTAATCAAATTTCTCTTTTTGGTGTTATTCTGGTTTCATTTTGGTATTATTGTGGTGTTGTTATGGTTATATTGTTGTTCATATGCCATTTCTAGCTATTTATTTATGTTCTACATAATTTTTATATATGGAATATTACAAGTGGTATCAGAACACCTTCCTCGACAAAAAAATGTGGGTTAAATTTTTTTCAGGGTAGAGACATTTTTCGATGTCTTTAAGCTACAAAGATCTGTTTTTATGCACATAAAACCGCGGTCAGGGATTCATACACGCAAGTAATACAAGTGGTACTTAAGAACACATCAGTTGGCCACCCTTGTAACCCCCGTTGGTACCCCTTCGAGTGGTAGCACATCAGACATCACCTGTATATAGATAAACGTAGATCTCCTGAAGCCCTCCATAGATAAACCGATCAACCCCCTGACTGCTATAGTGCCATCGAGAACAACACTCGAGAAGATACTCTCTAGTACCTGGGTAGTCGGGTAGTACATCTAAGGGTACGGTCTAGCCTCCTTAGTTGGTGCCATGAGATATTGGGCCGAGTAATACTGTTGGACCCTGCATGTATATCAGAGAGCTATAACACAGAGCAAACCCTTTTTTGTATAACCCTTGAATACCCTAACTCTTGGGATGGAAATAAAAACAAAACATACAAAATCTATTGTCGCGCACCTATGTCTCCTGCATTCGGGTTGCACAATTACTATACATTTCTTCATGTTAAGCATTTGGGAATTTCGTCACTGTAGTATTCTTCAGGTCAGAGTATAACTCCGTAGGAGTTAAATAAACAACAACAACAACAATAATAATAATAAACCATAGACACACTTATCTAGGCCCCTTTTCTCCCTAATCGCAGTCATACCCTTCATTTTTAATCCTTTTTGTTTCAGTGGACCCGAACCCTTCCTAGTTTCCCTATTTTACCGCCTATCCCATTATATTCCCCTTCAATCACTGATCGTTGTGGTACCTATCACTTCTAAGTATTTTTTTTTGTGGTCCCACCCACCCATTTTTTCCCTTCCCTCCACTTCCCATCTTAAAATGGCCACCACTCGCAACCAAGATCTCCAAAATTCCATCAATCAAGCCCATGTCTCCATCGACCATCTCACATCTCAGATGGATTCCACCAATTCCCTCATTAACAACTTGGAAGGAAACCTCACAACCTAATTGACCTCCCTCCAGTCTGTTGTCAATCAATTGTTTAACTTCCCTACAGGACCTTCTTCATCAACACAAACCGATGTTGTTGATTCCTCTTAGTCTCCGCATTTTCACTCCAACTCCTTTCATCATGAACCCCGTCTTCCCCGCATAGAGGTCACTAAATTTGATGGCTCTGATCCTACAGGTTGGGTCACTCAAATGGAGCATTATTTTTCTCTGCATGGTATTACTGACGAGTTGGCCAAAATTCGCTATGATGTCCTCTATATAGATCCTGAACGCTGGAAATGGTGGCAATGGGGAAAAAATTCACATCAAGGGTATATTGTCTGGACCCAATTTGTTGTTGAGATATATGCCCACTTTGATACTGATACCCACTATCTAGGTCATTTGACCAAGTTGAAACAATCAGACACAATGGAAGACTTCATTACTGATTTTGAGCATTTGGCCTTTTGAACAAAGGGCATGTCAGATGCATTCTTCCATGAATGCTTTATCAGTGGTCTCAAGGATGAAATGTGATCACAGGTTCTCATGGCCCGCCCTCCCACTTGGTTGGAAGCTAATCAACATTCTAAAGAGTCCCAACAAGTTGTTTTGTCCTAGAACAAAAAACCCCCTTTTGTTCCTCGCCCTCGACCCTCTAATCCTAACCCCCATGTTACTCCTCTCAAGGTCCATAAACTAACTAGGGATGAAATGTTTGAATGCCAACTAAAGGGTCTTTGCTATAATTGTGATGAAAAATATTTTCTGGGGCACAAGTGTAAGGAATACAAACTATTTATGGCTATATCCGAAGATGTTCCTAAAGAGGATTTGATAGTTTCCCTTATTGAAGAACCCTCCCTTCCCGATGCCACCCAAGAGCCTGCTAACCCCATTAAAGTTGACCCCTTATTTCCTTGCATGCCCTCACTGGCTTCTCGACCCCCCAAACGCTTAATCTCATTGGCTACATTAAGCATAGGAAGGTCATCATCCTTGTTGACAGTGGTAGCACCCACAATTTTATTCATCGTCAATTGCCCAGGAAACCAATTGTTATATTCCTGTTGTCAATAATTTTCAAATCATGATATCCAATGGTGGGTCCATGAAATGTGGTGGGTGGTGTGAAAATGTTTGTCTTCAAATTGGAAATTACCAATTGAAATCTCATATGTTTTCCATTGACATGGGAGTTTGTGACATTGTGCTAGGTGCTGAATGGTTACGCACTTTGGGTCCCATTCTTATGGATTTTAAGGAATTAATGATGCAATTCCAATAGGAAGGACAAAAGTATCAATTCCAAGGTCTCACAGCTAGTTCTCCAAAGATCATTAGTTCCCATCGTATGGAAAAGATCCTCAAGAAAGGCCACTACGGTATCATTTCTCAAATCCATTCTATTCAAGCCCTTGAGACACCCTCTATGCATCCTGACCTCCAAGATATCCTTTCCAAACATCAAGTTGTTTTTTCCACTCCTCAGGGACTTCCTCCTTCTTGTGGTGTTCATGATCATTCCATTCCCCTTGTTCCTGACAGTCTTCCTCCCAATGTTCTCCCTTATCACCACCCCTTTCCCCAAAAGAATGAAATTGAGAAAATAGTGCAGGAATTGCCCCAAGAAGGTGTTATCCACCCCAGTACCAGCCCCTATTCTTCCTCTGTTGTCATGGTACTTAAGAAAAAAGTTACTTGGCGCATGTGTCCCGACTTTCATGCCCTTAATAAGCTCACCATCAAGGACAAGTTCCCCATTCATGTCATTGATGATCTCTTGGAGGAGCTGAGTGGTGCTCAGTACTTCACTAAACTTGATCTTCGTTTTGGCTACCATCAAATACATATGCAAGAAGCTGACATACCCAAGATTTCCTTTCGAACTCACGAGGGTCACTATGAGTTTTTGGTCATGCCCTTTGGTTTGTGTAATGCCCCCTCCACCTTCCAAACCCTCATGAATCATGTATTTCGTCCTTTTCTCTGTCATTTTGTCTTAGTTTTCTTTGATGATATTCTCATCTATAGTAAAACTTGGCAATCTCATCTTTCCCATGTGGATCAAATTCTCCATCTACTCTCGCAGCACCAACTTTTCCTCAAACAATCTAAATGTTCTTTTGGCACCTCGGAAGTCGAGTACTTGGGTCATATTGTTGGCAAGGCTGGTGTTAGGGTGGATCCTAAAAAGATTGAAGCTATGAAAGATTGGCCTTACCCAAAGAATCTCAAAAGCTTGCATGGATTTCTGGGTTTAACAAGTTATTATCGCAAGTTTGTTAAGAATTATGGAAATATTGCGGCACCTCTCACTGCTCTCCTTAAAAATAATTCTTTCACTTGGACTCCAGAAGCTACTCAGGATTTTCAAACCTTGAAGATGGCCATGTGCACCACTCCAGTCCTGGCCCTTACTGATTTCACAAAGACCTTTGTCCTGGAATGTGATGCTTCTGGGAAAGGAATCAGTGTCGTCCTTATGCAAGAGGTTCAGCCTTTGGCCTTTACCAACAAACAACTTTCAGAGTGAAATTTGGGCAAATCAATCTATGAAAAAGAAATGTTGGCTATTATGCATGTTGTGGCTCTTTGACACTCTTATCTATTGGGGCAACACTTCCAAATTAATACAGATCATCAAAGTATCAATTATTTTCCGGAACAACACCTTTCCTCCCCCGAGCAAAAAAAATGGGTGACTAAGCTCTTTGGATATGATTATGAGATCATTTACAAGAAAGGAAAAAACAATGTGGTTGCTAATGCACTTTCCAGAAAATATGAAGATGAAGGGTCAATTTTTTCTCTCTCCAAGTTGTTCACCAAGAATGGCTACAAGATCCCAAAAGTTAGCATATGATACAACAATTGTAGTCCAATTCTCTAGTCTCCCCACGGTACTCTTGGCTCAATGATGAACTTCGATACAAAGGTGGTTTTTTTTTAAGTACACAGTCAAAACTTAAATCCATGGTACTTTCTGAGCTTCATGCTACACCCACAACTGGGCATTCAGGGTTTACCAAAACCTATGATAGGGTCAAACGTTCTTTTTTTGGGGATGGTATGAAACAGGATGCTCATAATTTTGTGACTGAATGTGATGTGTGTCAATGCAACAAGGGTGAAACAGTCAAATCTCTTGGTACACTACAACCGCTTTCGATTCCACCTGCTATTTGGCGGGATATCTCTATGGATTTTATTGTAGGCTTACCTAAATCGGAAAATAAATCATTCATCATGGTGGTAGTTGATCATCTTTCCAAGTATTCTCATTTCTATGCTCTTCAAAACCCATTTACAACATCCATTGTGGCTCAAATTTTCATGGATCAGGTCTTCAAGCTTCATGGCATGCTGCATTCTATTGTTTCTGATCGTGACCCAAATTTCACCAGCAATTTTTGGAAAGAACTATTCAAGCTCCAAAGAACCCAATTGCATCTCAACACAACTTATCATCCCTAGACTGATGGTCAAACTGAAGTGGTCAACAAGTGTTTGGAAACATATTTGAGGTTTTTTGCATCGGAAAGGAAAAATCAGTGGGATGAATGATTACCACTATTTGAATGGTGGTACAACACTTCTTACCATACAACTACCCGCATGACTCCTTTTTAAGTGGTATATGGACAAAATACACCTTCAGTTCTCTCATATTTTCCAAGTGTCTCGAAGGTCTAGGCAGATGACCAAACACTTACATTTCAAGAGGCTATTCTCCATACCCTTAAAGAGAATTTGGTCATGGCTCAGAATCACATGAAGCAACAAGAAAATCAAGGTCGCTCCGAACGTCAATTTGCAGAAGGGGATCAAGTGTTCCTTCTACTGCAACCTTATAAGAAAAATTCCCTCAAGGCTGACCATTGTCAGAAACTAGCGCCCAAATTTTATAGTCCTTATATTGTTCTCAAGCGGGTGGGACAGGTGGCCTATCAGTTATCTTTGCCCAGTCATTCTAAGCTCCATCCTGTTTTTCATGTTTCCTTCTTAAATAAGGTGATTGGAACTAAGTGCCAAACTCAAACCAACCTTCCCAAGTTGGATGAAGAAGGCTCCATTTGGATACAACCACAAGTAGTTTTGGACCAGCGTGAGCTTCGTCTGCATAAGTGAACCATCAATGCAGTGTTAGTCCAGTGGAAAGATACAACTCCAACATATGCCACTTAGAAACCAGCTACTATTCTACAATAATTTCCTCATCTCAAGTCTTGAGGACAAGGTTGGTTTTAAGGGGGAGGACATGTTAGGGACCTAACCCCTCACGTAGGTAGAATAATATATTTCCATGTAATAAAGGTCAATATTAATAAGGCCTAGCAATAAGGAAGAATAAGTCCAATGTAAGAAGACCTAATAGAAGCTTATGCTTCTAGAAGGATCTTCCTCTAGATTGTTCTTTTGATAGACATATTTAGTATAAATAGGAGTCGAGGGTATGAGAAGGTTTGTATTGGATATTATTGTAAAAGAGATCTTCTCTGCTGGAGGTTGCCCCCTCGAAGAGACAAGTGAACATTGCTCTTAGTAATCAAAGTGACCTTTCTGGTGTTATTCTGGTTTCATTTTGGTATTATCGTGGTGTTGTTCTGGTTATATTGTTGTTCATCTGCCATTTCTAGCTATTTATTTCAGTTCTGCATACTTTTTAATATCTAGAATATTACAATTAGATATAAAAATGTTGATAAAGCGAAGGGATTTAATGATGTTCCTTCTATTACTACCAAAACCAACACCCTTTTGAAAAGTCCCAACATAGGTGCTAACTTAGGCAATAAATTAATAAGTGCACCATTATCACCTTAGTACACTTTTCGCTTCACTTTAGGCTATCTCTTAGAAGCCACAAGGGGGTATCCCTATTTGAATAAGTAAACTTATTAAAGTGAATTAAAACCATGCAAGCATATGGTTTACTTCAATGAATCCACAATACATATAACAATACCATGCACAAGGATTCCAACAAGTGATTAAAATGATTTAAATATATACAAAAAGAAACAATAGCATAAAACACACGTATATCCACTTGAAAGAGAGAGTTAGGAGCTAGTGGATGTCTATTCCAAATCATATATGTAACATAAAAAAAATTAGTAAATTTATATGTGTGTTTATATCTATCACTCAACAAATAAAACTTCAAAGAGGTTACAACCACTTTAAGCTACTTTAGGGCACAATGAGTGAAGATAATTAGCATAAACCAATGGTGCAATGTGTTCTTGTTATTACCACTTGATTATATTATAGGAGAGGACAATATTAGGGCTTCCCTTCCACTTATATATCTGTTTTACGAATAAAAACACACAAATTTCAGATTTAGATCATAAAAAGACCACCCAAGAGATAATTTATGCACTACAGATCAAGACATCTTGGATGTTTCCACTTGGGAAACAAATATTCTATACAACAACTCTCCAAATAGTTTTAAAAATAAGTTCTAAAGATATATAACCAATAACTAAGAAAGAACTTGTAAAATAGATGGTGAATCCCCCTAGGGTTTTGCAAGTTAGCACTTGGAATTCACCAAATAAACCTTTACGTAAATGATAAACAATTATAAGAACTTAGAGATCAAATTCACCACTATATATCTAACATGGAATTGTATAAACGATCTAGGAATGAAATAGAGGCTACACATGAGTAAGAATACACCTTAAAGCACCAAACCCTAGCCTTAGGGTTTCACCTCCGATTTTTATTGCTGCGATTTAATTTCCAGATTTGAGAAATTCCTTAAATCAACCCAAAAAATCTTAAATAAGACCTTGAAGCTCCTCCATATAGGGCCTATTTTTCCTCCTTAGGGTTAGAGATCAATAATTATGCACAAACCCTAGAATAAATTTGTCTAGGAAATAAAATGAATTGTTACTTTACAGTAGACAATGAAAGAAATCTAAATAAATATATTTATTTTATTTTCAATGTTATATTTCCTTCTAAACAAACAAAAAATAAAATATTTTGAATTCTAGGGTTTTTTTAGTTGGTTGTTGGTAGAATACTCTTGTGTCTTTTCTTCAAGTAGGGCTTATGGGGTCAAGAAAGATGCCCCTATAACAATCAACCACTTTTATCTTAAGTATTAGGGTAAGATAGTAGAACCATAAGGCTAGAATAATCTTTAACCTGATCAAGATAAGCTAAGAGGACCAAGGCCCTACAAGAAGGGATTCCTCAAGGGAAAAAACCTTCACCAACAAGATCAACTATAACTTGAACAAAATACTCAAAACCCTTGCCAAGGAACCAAGAGGAAAAATGAAGCGATGGATTAATCACTTACCCAAGCTAAACAGAGAATAAGGAAGGAACAAACCCTAAAACATCTCCTCTCCAAATGTTATAGCAACCCTTATTGATCTTGATAGCTAGTAGAAGTCTTGAATCACCATAAAAAAATATTTAATGCACCAAGAAAATAACCAATAAAGAGAGAGCTCTAAGAATTGACACCAAAACCTCCAATAGGTAGATCTTCAATTAATTTTGTTCTCAAATGTCAAAAAAAAACAAATCGGAATGAGAGGAGATCCTTTATTTATAGATGAGGCTTCTAACTCCTTATCATTCTTTGTTAGTTTTTTTCTCTCTAAATTTATCCTAGGAGAATTACAAAAAGTGACTTGTCATCCACACAAAGAATGAGACTAGGTCAAATACAAGTAATATATGCCACATGCATAATAAAACCCTCTAAGAGAGAGGACACCCCACTAAAGGAGGGGTAAATTTTATGTAGATGTTCAATTTCCCTTGAAGAAGTGTAGTCCTAGCCTCAAAATGTGGTGTAGTAGCATCCCAAGCAAGCAAAGTGCCAATGTCTAGCCTCCTTATGTGGAAAAACCTCATGGAATGAGTGAGTGAGGCCCCAAAAGGTGGACAACTCATCAAATAATGCTCATTAACCCTCAAAAAGTACCTACAAGGTAAGGCCATGTGTATATATCAAGTAAAGACACCTTCGTGAAGCATGGGAGTGACCCTCCAAGTCAAAAAAATGGGTCATAAAACCACCAATGACTATTATTACGTACAAAAGAGTGGGTCGGCCATCAAATCATGCATAAAATAGGTCAAAATATGAACAAATGAGAGAGCACTCTAGGATCCTCAATGTGGCATGTGTATAGGATGCCCACACATGCATACATATCCCATATGTGCCTTGGAGGATGTGAGCAGTTCCTTCAGATATGTGTACTGCCTCGAGAACTATAAGATTTCCTTGGGAAACATGAAACTAAGTGACCATCCATCTAATCATCTATGATAGTAGATGGCCAAAGTGTGATGAATACTTAAGATAGAAATCCATTCTTAGGAATAAGATAAGTGTACTATACATGATAGGTATCAAAAAATTTACAATAAGAGCAACACTTTTACATCACATACAAAAAAGTGAGAGAAACTAGTAGCTCCCATAGATCATGTTCCTAGTAGATCCACCCCAATATACTCGTATACCTACCCATATCATAAATTGTTGGGTTGCTATATTCTTTGTAGTGAAAGTCTAGTCAAGGTGGATCGACTAGGCGTGAAAGTAGAAGGTCGAAATGTTTGACCGGGTAAAGTCGAAGTCAATGTAATAAAAAACAAGTCAAATAGGTCGACCGAAAAGAGGTCTATAGGTGGTCAAGTGGAAACTGACTAAAGACCGAATGAAGGTGGACTGGTAATCTGAATGGCAGTCGACTGTAACAGAATCCCAAGATTGGCGGGATTTGTAGCCAATGATCTGTGTGGATCTGTAACCATTTTTAGTTTCCTGTATTCAAGATTTTTCCTATTGTATAGCCTATAAATAAGGCATGTTGTAATGCTATAAAAGATAATCATTGTTGATCAATCTAGGATGTTCCTGCAAATGTAAAAAAATAGGTTGTTGGTCATGTAGATGTAAGTTGGATTGGCTACAAGGATGTCCTTGTGTAAAGAAAGAGGGTATGATGTCAATTGTGTCTTAGGTGTGGACCAAGGTTAGGCATGTAATAATTTATCCTAAATGAATAAGACAAAAAGAGAGCAAGACGTTCAAGGAATGTTGGTTTTCTTGTTTGGGTTTGCAGGGTAAAATATCTGTGCACTCTGTGTTTGCTTTGTCAATTTTTTTCTATCTTAAATCTATCTTCCTCTCTTCTATTAGGTTTAGTGTGAAAGTATAATTTCATAACATGTGGTATTGGAGCTTGGTTTAACAAACTTGAATCTGAGATAAACCCTAGGTCCAATAAGAGTTGTAAGTTAGAGATATTTAGAGTTGTTCTTAAAGAATGGCAAGTAGCTTGAGAATAGAGATCGAAAAATTCAATGGCAAAAATTTTGAGCTTTGGAAGCTTAAAATTGAAGATCTCCTTGTAGATTGAGAACAATGGGAAATAGTTTGTCCAAGTACCATTCTGACAGGTATGTCGAAGGAAGAATGGGATAAACTCAAGAGAAGGTCAAGGAGTATGATTTGACTTTGTCTGAAATATTTGGCGTTGTTGAATGTCTCAGGTGAAGACTCGACTAAGAAATTGCAGGACAAGTTGGGAAGCTTGTATCAGTCGAAATCCTGTTATATTTCGATGTGCACCCATACCGGTGCACACACACCTTAGGTTTGGTCTATGTTCTCAACATAATACATAAAGTTACACAATTTGAACTGTAAACATAAACACACTGAGATGCCTAACAACTTAACACAACAAAAAATAAACTAGGAATTGAATCATACACAATACACATGAATTTAATTCCCAAATCAATTGTTCTTAAACCTAGGACAATGGGCTCTTATACCAGGGAAAATGACCCAGTTTTACATACAAGAAAGATGCAAAAATACTTACGAGACATTGTTGAAAGCCTCTTGGTTTCTGTTTCCAAATCTACTACACTGAGGCTGAGGGTTAGGGCATCCCTTACCCCCTCAAACCCTTATATGCCTCTGCAACCCTTGCACAAGTTTGGTTGAGTCATTGCAACCTTATACACTATCCTTGGCTGAGATTCCTAGGTTTATGATAGGGTGGCAATGAAAATCCATTTCTTGTTGTTTTCCACCACTGGGATTGACCCCTTTATATGCAACTAGTATGGGTATAACAACCCTCCACTCTTGCTACAAAAATTGCCCCAAATATTGTTGTATAGGGTGGTTGTAACAACCCTTTTTCGTTGCTATTCCATCCCTCTACATCTAATGCTACATAGTTGTAATGGCCCTCAAGCATCCCTTGAACTTTCCTCATGTTTGGGTATAAATCTGTTGTTGGTCCATCCCTCAAGGGTTATCCCACAGACATGTAGCTCACCTGTAGCAGCCTTCAAACTGTCAAGAAATTCAATTGTTGTTCCAGTATTGTTCCAACCCCTTACACATGTTGTACCAGCCCAACAGTTCTGTAGTTTACCACAAAGCCTCTAGAATAGCTCCAATACTTGGTTGCTATCCTAAACCACTAAGTCGAGCCTCCAACATACATGTAGGTGCCTTTTCTTGGCAGGCCAAGCTCCCAGAATGTTGTGTAAGCCTCTCATAGTAGGGTCTAAACCTTCCATAGGAATGATATCACCTTCCTTTGGTAGGTCGAACCTCCCACAGGTTTCTGGCTGCCTCCTTTGGTTAGACGAATCCTTCCCATAGACCTACAACCTCCTTCTCTAATTAGAATGAGTCACCAGAGGGTAGTTCGAGCCCTCCTCTTGCTCTGGCTAGGCCATGTCTGTTGGGCCGAGCCCTCTCCCCATCACAAACTTCCGAAAAATTGAAAAAATACACAAGATATGAGGCCAAAATTAGCCCACTCCATGGTTGGACTGAGGTCACCAAATAGCTGGACTGAAATCACCAAGACTCCACCTCATTATGAACTGTCACATCATCCTTAACTCCTTTATATACAACCCTTAAGGGTGAGTTAAAATCCCTATAATTATCTCAACATTAAATTAGAATAATTTAATCACTCATGTGGGTGTGAAGCCCTTACACATGCCCACAAATCCCATCATCAAGCCCACAAATCCATAGCTTCATTCCAAGGGTGTTTTCACTGAAATGAAATTGCAATGAGGATTCCCACATTCCCTACACCAAGGCCTCTTGTGGGAATACCTTATGAATCTAAAAAAACATCAACACTCCCTCTTAGCGAGGGAGGTATTCCATCCTCCATCATCTAGAAGTGCCTATGTCTCCCACACTAGATACTCTACCACAACTTCTCTCTAATCCACCTGACTAGATACTCCCTCTATCACTGAAGCAAATCCTATTTTATGTAATGGTCCCTTCTTGGAAGATATCCTGCTCCTAGAAGCCTCCTACTTCTGAGCATCCTTCCTGGCCATCTCAACCCACAACACCTTCTTGACAGTCTTGGAAGACTTATTTCTCCAATTTGAACCTGAGGGTTGACTCCTTCTAAATGGCCGAATCTCTCTCCAATTTGAACCTGAGGGTTGACTTCCTCTAAATTCAGACTCCCTCTAGATTTGATCTCTCTCTGAGTCTACACAACCTCCGGAGCTACCTACTCCCTGTCCATTGTCACTTTTCTACTGCTGGTCATGGCTCACATAAGTTGGCCCTTATGCCTATACACATTACTCTCTTTGACTCCAAGACCATTGTTGTGTCAAAGATAGATCCTCTAGGCATGAACAACACATTTCCATCCCAAAACAAAGTTGCACATCCCTTCTCCTCAATCACTAAGGCTGAGAACACACTCTTGGAACCCATAACACATTTTCCACTCGCAACACATCCCTTGACTCCATCTGGAATACCAATTTTCCAGATCCTTGTACTACATGCCTGGTCTCCATACCAAGCTCCATGTACAAACCTAAGTTAGACATTGTGAATATCTCAAACAAGTCTCGTGCTCTTGTCATATATTAGTTGCTCCCACTATATAAGAACCTTGCACCCCTCCCAAGGACAACATCCCACTTACCCAGGTCGTGACCATCCAATGAAATTCTACTCAAGTCCATCATCCAAGTCATAAAACTCTTTGTACTACAACTGAGCCCATGTCCTCTCTCTGAAGCAATCCCAAGTTGGGGATGGACATTCATTCTAGTCCACTCTAGACCTCTACAAGCGTCCTCATCCTCCCAGGCCAAATACCTCATACATTGTCGCACCTCGACAATGTGCATCTCTTCAGCCCAATGAAGACTCTATCTCATTAACCTGCCATCCACACAAAGCTATCCCATCCAATCCAAAGCACCCAAGTTGCACCCATCACAACTCACTATGGAAAGCCACCAGATTTCCATCCATGAAGTTGGAAACCTGCTACACAACATATTACTGTGAAATAATCTCTCTTCCAATCCACCAAAACTCCCAACCTGCCACACCACCGAGATGAATTATTCCACAACTCTTCTTCTGAACAGTCTGCTCCATGTCTCAAACTAGAGACCATATAACCTACTGCTACCTGCAATAGTCACTATAGATCCCTCTCAGAGCTAGCTCATCAACACTGCTACAACTCACTCTCAGAGCTGCCACCCATGTAAAGAACTCAGATCCACTTTCCATCACAACACCTAAAGCTTTGAAACCATGTTAGATTTTTACGTGCACCCAGACCGATGCACACACATGTCAGGTATGGTCTATGTTCTCAACAAAATACACAAACTTACACAATTTGAACTGTAAACATAAACACATTGAGATTCCTAACAACTTAGCACAATGTAAAATAAACTAGCAATTGAATCATACACGATACATAAGAATTTAATTCCCAAATCACTTGTTCTTAAACCCATAACAATGGGCTCCCTTACTAGGGAAAATGACCCAATTTTACATACAATAAAGATTCCAAAATACTTACAAGACACTGTTGAAACCCTCCTAGTTTCCATGTCCAAATATGATTAACTGAGGATGAGGGTTAGGGCATCCCTTACCCCCTCAAACCCTCCTTTGCATCTGCAAACCTTGCACAAGTTTGGCTGAGTCCTTCCAGCCTTATCCACCATCCTTGGTTGTTTCTAGGGTAGAAATGATAGTCCCTTTATTGATGTTGTACACCACTAGGATTTGACCCTTTCTCTACAAATAGGAAGGTTGTAATATCCCTCTACTCCTGCTACAAAAATTTCTCCAAATACTATTGTACAAGGTGGTTGTAACAACCCTCTTTCTATATTTTTCCAACCCTCTACATCTTATGCTACACACCTATAATGGCCCTCAAGTATCCCTTGAACTGTCCTAAAGTCTGAGTAGAAATCTGTTGTTGTTCCATCCCTAAAGGGCTATCCCACAGACCTGTATCTCACCTGTAACAACCTTCAAACTTCCCAGAAAGCCAGTTGTTGATCCAACCCCTTAAACATGTTGTACCAACCCTAAAAATCATCCCAACAGTTATGTAGTTGAACTCAGAGCCTCCAGAACATCTACAACACCTGGTTGTTGTCCTAAGCCACTAAGACAAGCCTCCAATAGACCTTTAGGTGCCTTTTCTTGGTAGGACGAGCTCCAAAAATGATGTGGAAACCCCTCCTAGTAGGTATGAATCCTCCCACATGACTACTATCACCTTCCTATGGAAGGCTAAGCCTCCCACAAGTCTGTGGCTGCCTCCCTTGGTTGGTCTAATCCTTCCCATAGACCCACAACCTCCTTCTCTCAACGGACCAAGTTACCAGAGGGCAGTTCGAGACCTCCTATTGTTGCGGCTAGGTTCTCTCTGTTGGGCTGAGCCCTCTCCCCATCACAAAATGCCTAAAATAAGAGCAAATACACCATATTTGAGGCCAAACTCAATGCACTCCATGGCTGGACCAAGGTCACCAAATAGTTGGACTTGTTATCTCATGATTTGTAGTTTTGAAAATCCCAACACTAGATCACCAAATATTGCGTAACTATAGGAAATCCTACCACTATCAATTTAGTAAGTAATCCCCCTATTTTAGTGATGGAGGAGGTCCACCATAGGGGAGGCTTCCCCGATGATCTCAAAGGATCAAAGTAGCAAGTTTGTTATCCAATATTATCACCTCCTCTCTTGATAAACTAATGATAAGTGTAGGTCAATGAAATGGATGAGGTGCAAATATGTTTGAGTACCTGTCTGGAACACGAACACTTTATAGCATCTATACAATTACTTTCAAGTACAAACATGCAATTAGAACCTCATAAGACACTAGACAATGATAATTTGTTATAGATGGTACAAATTTGCAGCAATACAACAATTTTACAACAGAAATATAAATTTGTAACAACAACAACAAATATTCTTCATTATTGCAACAATTGACAATGAAAATATAGCATAAATCCAATAGACTAATATCCAATTGTTGCATGCAATTTTCGGGTATGTTAGGCCACCTTTATATTTCTGGGGATGATCTACTGCTAGTGATAAGTGGTGATCAATTTTGAGTAGGAGGGACCCTGTGGGCTCTATTGGTGAATCTGACTCTCGGTACTCCATGTCTGTTACATGCAGGCCACGAGACATGATTTCCTTAGTTACCCCTAGACCGAGGGGGTAACATCTGGATCCTACATGGGGACATGTGCTCACTGTAGAGCGCATGAGAACCTCAACATATAATGGTATGACCTATGCTTACATATTATGAATAAAAATGTTAGAGTATCAGAGGTGGCACACTCACCCTTTATTCATATGAAAAATTATGCAAAATATAAAAATTTAGGGAAAATCTTGAAAAGGAAATTTTCTGACATTTTTACTCTAACACATCAATATGAGTATGCAAAACATAAGAATGTAACATACCAATATGCAATGATGTAAGAAAAGAATATGTAAATCATAAGCATGTATGCAAATCCAAGCAAGATGAAACTATACTACCATGATATGCATGATGCAACATATATACAATGCAATGTAGGATGCAAATGCCTACCCTAACCTACCTACTCTAATCTATGTTAGTGAAATGCAAGGTGTAATCATATAACCAATAAATCATCCTAGCATTGTATAAAAACATCTATCCTCGCGCTTCATCATGAACCAAAATAAAGATAAGTCAAGCACAAAAAGGTCATGAGCTAGAACATGCATTGTATCATCATAAAGTATAACTCATGGAGGCAGGAGGGAGGGACCAAATTATGCCCAATCATGTTCCCACAAGAATGCTTGATCCCCCTATGAAAGGGGGTATGACAATATAAAGACTCATAAGGATGGTTCAATACTCTGAAGGTTGACTACCCTGGATCTTATCACTCCTCGAGGCTTGAGAAGGGATGAACAAGAATCTGGAGGATGAATGATAACTACTCAGGGGAAGGTTGAAAGATAGAGATGTCAAACTTCTTGTTAAAGCATTCAAATTACCCTTAAATTATAAGATTTTTTTTTTCCCTAGAGACAGCCTGGGACAAGGAATTTGTTTCCCAGCTGCATCCTCAATGACATGATGAGATGAAGGGAAAGAGGAAGGATGGAAAATCTCTTCACAAAAATCATGTTTGGGGAAAATCATGTCCTTAACCTCATAAAAATTGGAGCACAGTGGTGGTTGAAAATATTCTTCGTCAAGTAAATCGAAGTGCTCAAAATAATATGTATCAAATCCACCAGGGTATGATCGGAAATCACCAGGAGAATGTTGCAAAAAATAATCCCTAGGTGGTTGAAACAAATCTGCAATCATGTAATCTCCTTGTTGCCAGACATCAAAATCAATAGTAATCACATATGGATTTTGTAAAGGAAACAATTGCATATGGCCTTCAATATCATGAATGGGATCTTCAACATGACCAATCACATCCCATTTACATCTCCCAACATGTATAAACTCATCAATGTTATCTGTTAGAAAAAATAGGATCACAGAGCAATAAAATAAAACAAATAAGATACACAATACAATAGAGACATAGATATATGTGGTTCACCCAGTGTGGGCTACGTCCACTAGAGAAATTTCCAGGTCCTTCCTTTTTATTATCCAACAAAATGAAGGGATACAACCTACAACACACCTGATGTAACTTCCTCTTCTTTCTCTCACAACTTCCTCTCTCAGAATAC
>JZKD02S2398845.1:0-12960 GCA_000966675.3 Picea glauca
AATTTCTCGACCCTAAACTTTCCATCTTCCGACATTGCTCCCACTCGAACCAGGAACCCTCTTTTCCTGTGAGTTACCTTATGCTATGATACCAGTTGTTAGAAAAATAGGACCGCGAAGCAATAAAATAAAACAAATGCAGAAACAAAACATATAATACACACAATACAAGAGAGACACAGATTTACGTGGTTCACCCAGTGTGGGCTATGTCCACCAAAGAAATTGCCAGGTCCTTCCTTTATTATTATCCAGCAAATGAAGGGGTACAACCTATAGCAAAACCTGTTGTAACTTCCTCTTCTTTCTCTCACAGTCTCCTCTCTCAGAATACAATATTGACCATCATACATAGCTGCAATACATTTCCCTCATAAAAGAGGGTTGCCTTCTAGGGAAAAAAAACCCTAACATAATCTCTACCGTTAGATCTGCGACCTTATAATAAATGGTCCATATTACAATGAAATTACAATATCCTTTTACAAGGCAATTTTTGCTTCGGGGGCTTCACCCTCGAACCCCCACTGGGGGCCCACTTGCCCCCAGACCCCCCAACCGGGGGGATAGGCCCCCCGGACCCCACAGAGGGGGTACCCCCCCTCTGCACTCCCCTGCGTGGAAGAGTGTACATACTTCTGGGGTGTAAATACTTCATGGGGTATAAACATGGCTGAAAGCAAAAGACCTCTAAATCAGGAAGATAATCAAGCTCCACAACCAACAGGCAGGACCATCAAAGAATAATAGACAGAGAAAAATTTATGTTCCTGAAACCTCCACTGTGAAAAGAAGAAGGGGTAAAAATACAGTACAACTGGAAATCACTCAGGAAATTGTACAAACAGAACAACCATCACATGAAACCCCTGCAGAACAGTAGGGTGATTTCTTCAGAAGCTATGAAGAAGAGATGGCCCAAGTATTAGGAAATTTATGGATATCACTTATTGAACATACAAACAGGTCTGGAGAACCCCAAGCTCCAACTTCTTCTTATTCAAACCCTATCTTTGATCTTCTTGATATGGAGATGCCATCCCCTGAAGGAACAAAACAGCCAGAACCCTAGTTCAATGAGAACGATCCTTTAGAAAAACCAGAGAACCCATAAGATACACGGAAGCAGTTACCAGTTGATTAAGGTGGGGAAAACCTTGAAATTCCCCCTAGACAGGAAGAAACAGTAGGAAAAGGCAATAAAAAAATCAAAAAATTAAAACATGAATTCAAGATATTGACGAAAAGGGTTAAGAAAGTAAAAGTATTAAAAAAAAAAGTTGGCAGATTGAAAGAAACAATTAGACAACTTAGTAAGTAGTTGGAACAAGTTGACAAAGCCCATGAGAAGAATAAATCTAAGAGGGCTAGAGTATAGGGAATAAATCCACTTCCCAGAAGGACAATTCACACCAATTTTGTTGGGACACAAACAAAATTCCATGCTCCTTTGGAAACAATTGAAATAGAAACTCAGACATAGGCTCCAACAACAATAGAAACAATTGTTCATACTGAAGAAGTATTTCACTCTCTTGAACAAGATGCCTTTATCAAAAGGTTGGAAGCATAACTAGAACAATCCCAACAAACCCTGACTCAATGAAGAAGTGAAATGGTAACAATGTTAGAACATTAGAAAGTTGTTAGACAACTTCGAGCCATGTCATCAACTGAGAATGAGACATTTGTTGAGCTCAGAAAAGATAAAGAAAATGTGACGAAGGTACAAGGCTAGCTCGATGGAGATTTGGAGCAAATCAAAGAAATTTTCTTCGATTATTCTGATATATTAGCTTACAGAGCACCTGCTACTAATTATGCCCTGTTTTTATTAGAAAGTTATCTATTATTGAAAGTGAAATCTATTAGGGTAGGCACACCTTCTAAGTTCACCATTGTTTCTAATTTCATTTCATGCTTTAAAGAAAAAGAGGATGGAGTACAATACTTTCTGTGTGAACTATATCTTTACAGCTTCATCCTAGGAGAAAATAGAAAAGAGAACCCCAATCCTTTCACTAGGGACATACAGTTTCAGGCATTCTTGTCTTTTTCCAAAAACCAAACCAGGTGGGCTAAATCACACAAGGTTTTCATGAAAAGGGAGAATGGACTAGACCTATGGATCACAGGGGAACCTCCTAAATCCTTTGATACCATTATGCAGCACAGAGAATTCATGAAGAGGGAGAAGGTTGTGTAATCTTTAGCCCCTATCCATAGGCATGTTGTACATTCAGATCTACAGTATTTTAGAGAGATTAAAGAAGAAGCCCTTTCTGATGCCAAATTAAGATGGAATGTCTCTTCGAATGAAGTAAAGAACAGAGAACCATTTAGTTTCAGAAATTTTCACGCAACCAATTTCAAGTTAGAGGGGTATGCTATAATGATCATGGATGAAGGGCCTTCCTGGATTGGATGCAGGTACAGTCCTCCCATTATTTGGTATCCTCAAGAGGGTTATCAAAGTGATTATGAAATTCGTAAGAAAAGGGAAGATGTTGCTTTTGAAGAGCTTAAAGGTAAGCATGGGTTTCAAAGACCTACAGAAGAGACCTCTCCTCCCTTCAGTATCACTGCTTTACATGTAAACTCTCTTGTTGCATGAGGACATGCAAAAAGGTAAGCTGGGGGGTATGTTGAGTTGAGAAAAAGGTACAAATATTCTCCTTATTACTATGGTGTGCGATATATACTTTGTTGACTTTTCGATTAATTTGAACTAATTAGGAAAGAAAATGGTTAAAAAGTCTTTGAGGAATATTATTTAATGATATTAGATATTTTATGAATTTTGGTTTGAATTGTTTTGATTTTATTCAAAAATGGACAATTGGACAATTGTTGTTAACTCAATATAGTTAAGAAGATCATGAAGATGCACAGGCCATTGGAGATCGAAGAAATCAGGCACAAAACAGTTTAAAGGAAGATTGACTCTTTATCTTGTAATCTTCATAAATAGTAAAAGAAATCCTGAGGATCTCTCGATCCTCGGGATAGCTTAATTTACTTATTTCATTGTAATATATAAAGGATAGTGAACAATGGAGAAAAGACGAAGGATTTTAACCAAACATTCGGATCTCTTAATTGTTGAAATTTTGTATAGTCATCCATTGTAAATGGTTTATCATTTATGGAATTAATGAAAGATTAAAGTGTTTTGATCATCCCTGCATATTGAGTTTTAGTAGCAGTATCTTCTGAAGACCGTGGGCCCAGTCGAAAGGAGTTATTGTCTCATCTATAATCGTATTAATTATGTTTTAGTTCTGTGATTTAAATTTCCTTGCAACAGTTAAGATAAATTCGTTAGTGTGTTGATTCTTCTATGAATTGGTTATGTTATTCATTTGCAGAGAATAGATGTTTCATTTGAATATTATCGATTGTTGTTCCATTTCCAATTGTTTTTAGTTTATCATTTGTGAATTCCTTTCATTTTTACATTTACTGTTCTTTTCACATTTGTTGTTCCTTTTATCAAATTTGCATTTGTTGTTCCTTTCGTTTAATTCACATTTGATGTTCCTTCTTAAATATTCAATAATTCGTTGTTCCTTTCCAGTAGGTTAAATAATCATCGAGAGATTGATTCATTAAATGTTTTTGTATATTAATTTATTGTTTCTTAGATAAATGAATTCAGTAAATTGATTGATGTTTTGATTCATGGTGTGTTATTGATCAGATTACAATTATGTTGAGTGAGTTATTAGTTTCATAGTTTTTAATGAATGCATGAAGAAACTTGATTATTGCAGTAATTCAGATAGACTCATATTTGCTTTAGCTGAATTATCTACATGATTTAAACCTCTACGACTATCTACATAGACTTTGTTGACATTCTTGAAAGAGAAGACGAATCCTCGGTTGATAAACTAATGTTAGACTAAGGTTGGTTTTAGGACATATTTAGAGCCCAACGATGGCTATAGCATTTGCTCCAATGATGAGGTGACGCTCCTCCACTCATCTATGCATCGATGGGCGTTGTGGGCGACTCCTCTCAGGATCCTGGGCCCTCCCGTGAGAGAGTTATCCTAGTCCTGCTCTGATACCATGTTGAATTTTCTATATGAGATGATATTGTATATATGAATATATTATTACAATGATGAGTGTTCCATATATATAGAACATATAGTGACCATGCATGAAAAGATGTTTCCCTTAGATACATATATTATTACATTAATAATATATGTATACCTTATATAAATATATTATTACATTAATAATATTATTTAATTATTAATCTAGTAGAATTTCTTTACGATGTTTCCCAAACATCAACACTAAGAGAGAATTGTCCACAACTAAGAATCCTGAGAGTTTACAACAATGATATGTCCTTACTAGAAGCACTAAATCCCTAGAAAGAGGTGGATATCTTGAGGGACTGTGTGGCAGTGAATCGGGTTCATTTTCTTTGGGTGGTGTAGGCTGAAGGGAAAGAGATTTGGTAAATTAGGTTGTGTTGTGTGGTTGAGAAACCTGTGAGAGATTGATTGTTGATTGGTTTGGGAAACTGAGTGTCGGTCTAAGACCCATATTTATGGATTCATAGCCCTATATCAGGGGTTACCTGTTGTTGAAACTTGGAACAATATTGTCTAAGGTTGGGTGGAACATCCTTGGTCTACAACCAATTGGTGATTGGTTTTATTAAACATAAGTGCTCTTTGTCATGTGTTTCTCTGCTTGTATATTTATTTTTGTTGTGTATTAATTATTATCTTTGAGATATGTATTTATAATGTGCATGCTTGTTGGTTATTTCTATGTATGGAATATGGTTCATTTATTTTATGGTGTATCATGAATCTTGATTATTTCATGTATTTTTTCATTCTTATTTATTAATTAATTGGTACCAAAAATTCAAAATTAGTATACTAAGTGGGTTCTTGAAGTAGCGTGGCCTGGCCTGTTAGCGGTTGGGTATGTTACAACACCAGAGGGGAATCTTACCCAATTATGATTATGATACACACAATGTTCATAGAAATAAAAATCCAAAAAACAATTAGATATACCTTCATCAATACCTTTATCGTGTAGTACTTGAAGGCCCTTTTTTTGATATGCCCTAGTATTTGATGCCACAACACAGTATTTTCTCCAGAGATTGTAGGATTTTTTTCTTTATCTCCAATATCAAGAACAATGGAACTATTGAACCCATCACTAATAGTTATTCCCTACAGCTTATACATAGTTCCAATATGAACTCCCTTCAACAACACCACTGTGCCTAAAACCATCCGACATGTTTCTTTCTCAAACACCATTTTTACCCTTGCATCGTCCCTTTTGCTTACAAAAATCAAATTTTTGGCTAATCCTAGGATGTGCAGAATGCTATGGAGTATTTTAATCCTTCCTTCCATGAGCTTCAACTTGAATTTTCCTCATCCTATTATTTTGGCAGTTGATTCATCACCTAGGAAAACATCACCTCCATCATAACTTTCAGATTCACAAAACCACTCCCTGTGGATGCACCTAAGTCAACCAGTCATTCCTCATGATCTACATGTGTGCTTGAAGAAGCCAAGTACACATCTCCTCCTTCTTCTGCGGAGGTTTTTGCTTCTGTAGAAGGGGCATCATCAAATCCCTTCCCTCTCTCAACAATTTTGGATCTACATTGCTTCTTGCAGTTCCCTCCTTTTCCACATCTCCAACATACCTTTACAAACTTTCCAGGAGATTTAGATATTCCCTTAGATTTAGATCTCCCACTTGAGGACTTAAATCTATTTCTTTCCTGGGAGCATCATTTTACGAATAATGTATTTGTTCTTTGTCATTCCATGTTCTTCTGCCTCATCTCCTCCAACAATAAAGATGAGACCACATCATCAAAACTTAAAGTAGTTGTATTACTACCTACAACCACAACCAGACTATCCCATGAGTCTAATAAAGAGCACAATAAACTGATACACTTATGTTCATCATAAATCTTAATATCGACAGATAATAGTTGCCTTACCACTGTATTGAAGGCATCCAAATGCTTTATCACCGAGTCTCCAGCTTTCATCCTTAGGTTGTACAACTTCTTCCACGGGACCATTTCGCGTTGAATGTGGAGCTCCAACTGAGGAAGACTCCACTGAAATAAATTTGAAGCACCATTACCTGACTTTGAATATGGAAACGGACCAATGGGAATGCACACTACCGAGAGTTGGTCTAATTTATAATTCTCGTGGAAGTATTGGCATCATTGACCTTCAAGTACGGTAAGATTTGTTCCATTATTGATAGTGGGTAGCTTAGTTTGAACTTATGCATCACTAGCATTACCAAGATAGCATACACTTCGAAGGCCTCCTTGCAATTTTCAATCTCAGGAGGTGAAATGTCATTCAAAAACTTAACAAAATAAATATATTCAGTAACTTATAATTAAATAATGTGCATGGATTCTTAGAGCACATAAATCTATATATGCATCAAATTCCATATTTTCTTTCACAATTGTTTTCTTACTAGAAATCAATGCCTAACCTCTGTAGCAATAATATGGATGTCAACAAAAAAAAATTATATTGTCGATTCCAAAAGAATAAGTAACTTTTCTCGTGCAATTATTATATTATTAGTTGAGTAGTGGTTTATGAATTACAATCCCATTTCCATTCGTGCAAAAACAAACTCACTCAAGCAGGCAGTGCAAGATTTGGATATTCACATAAATTTTGCTCAGAAGGCGAGAGCAACCTCAATGTTGGATGCATGTTTTTGAGGTTTATTGTGACTCAAGCTAAGTGATCACCCCCTTTATTAACCCTAAATTTGCAAAGAGAATGGTAGTCCATTCACATTCATATGTAGCAAGAAGTAAGCATCGTTCTCTCTAAATTTGGAAAAAGAGATAAATAGTCCACTTTCATATTCAGTTATGTACCAGTTTGAAATGTGATCTTATTGCTTTTCATTATTCAATTTTGTAGCAAGAAGTAAGCATTGTTCTCTCTTTGATAAGATTATATTGAAAATTAGGGGATCGATTTTGATATCCTCTCCAACATCCTTGAGCCTTTTGGCTCTGCCCATTTCAAATAATGCAACCACACCTTAACCACATTAGAGCATAGAGGTGCATTTACAACTTGGTATTATAAATATATTTTCATGATTTGATTATCAAGTGGGTAATCTTTATGTCTCTTCAAAAAATAAAATAATATTAATAACAAATAAAAATAAAAGTTGTGGGTGTTTGATCTAAATAGCTGACGACACATTTGTTAAAAAGTTAAAAACTACCAAGGACAAGTGTTTCTCACAACTTAGACACCTAGGGGTGAGAAAGTGTCCAATGTGGTCCATAATGCATAAATTTTATGAGAGATAAAATTAAAAGTGACTTTTGGAACATTTGTGAGGTGGGTGACTTAAAGGTCAGAAAATCACCACCATTGATATAAGAGGCCCAAGATCTAATCTCATCCCTTGGATCATGTGACTCTTTACATTCCCTCATTGAGTCGACTTAGGGATTGATGTACCCATATTTTTTCATTCTTTATGAGCAGTTGGAGAGTGAATGAGAGAGAGAAGTCAAGCTAGAGAAGAGAGGCACACTTTCTTAAAGTGGCACAAATTCCAAGACAATATTGTGGCATGCATTTCGAGGAAAAAGAAACATAAGTATAAGGATGCTAAGAAAGTTTTACAACAGTAAACAAGCACAAAAATCGAGGAGGAAAGCGACAAGTAATGTTCCCAAGCCAATTTTTTTGCTCGGAATACTAACTGCTTATTGTTTCTTATGTTTGCTTATGTATTTGCAAGTTCACTCAGTGCGCATTAGGGTTTACTTGTTGTTGATTAAGCAATGGAATAATAGATCTGAAGCATATAATCATAAACAAGACAAGATACACAAAGAACACCAATATATGACCAATAATGTCAAATCTGACCTTTATTTAGATAGTAGGAAGATCCTTTGAACAAGAGATCTGTAGATATGGAAGAAAACCCCAATAATATCAAAGATGGGTTGCCAATCGATACAATAATAAGAAATACAAAGATAATAGCCTCCCAAAGGTTGTCTGAGAGGAAGATCCAAGCCTCCAAATTCTAACAATATGCAAGAGAAGACTGAAAATAAGAGAACTTGTTCCAATATACTACAGAACCCCTCCAACTGGATGAGTTGTGCACTGCTCTGGCTGCTGATAAACCCTCAAGTTTCGTCCCTCCTCTTTTTGTGCTTTAAATGCCTCCTAACTTTCCCGGAATGTAGATCGAGCTAGTAGAATCCTCCTGACCAAGTTTCAAGATGAATGGAGGAGTTTGTCTTCTCCAATTGAGAAAACCCTCAACTGGTTTGCACCCTCCTGGTTTGATTGAATCAACAAGATTGCGTTCTCCCCTCTAGGATCCTCCAACTACCACCAAAATATCTAGAATGATATATCGGGCCAATACGAACAAGCTGATGAAATCTCAAGATAATCTATGAAGATCCGGGCCAGTAAACAATGAAAACCACTTCTTGCAATGCGCCCCTCTCTCCTCCAAGTCGTACCAAGCTCCAGGAAATAAACTGTTAGGATAACCTCCTCCTGAATGAACTAGAAATGATGTTAGGGACCATACGCAGAAAACTTAGATCCTCCTTTGCCAAGAAGCTCCCTCCTTTATTCAGATCGAACCAAACTCCTCAAGGTGGTGCACCCCCCTAGCTAGAAACCCCCTAGGTTGCGCACTAGCTTGCCTCTGCCACTAAATCAGACCCCTGCAACACTGTAGAATGGTGTGGGAGGATTATTTCACCTCTGGGACCAAGCCTG
Source organism: Picea glauca (assembly GCA_000966675.3). NCBI lineage: Eukaryota > Viridiplantae > Streptophyta > Pinopsida > Pinales > Pinaceae > Picea > Picea glauca. Next base: position 8,835 of record JZKD02S2398845.1, read on the forward strand.
GATCAAGGAAGGTGGAATACTTCACCACTTAGTTGATCTCTAGGGTTTTAGACTCAAAACCCTAAAAATTGCTTGTGCTCAAGAGCTCCAATTGAAAATAAGATAATAATCAAGAATGTCTTAGAATTGTGCCCTGCCCTTTATTTTATAGCTCCATTATATTCATCTATTGATTTAGTTAACCCATAGGGTTAACTCTTAACTTTAACTCACCTTTTCTTTTATTTCATTGAGTTACCCTTTTTCACACAAAATCAACTCAGTTATAGAATGTTTTGTTTAGGAAGTGTCTTCTGGTTGAATTTGTCCCCAAGATTCCTGAGACTATAGTCTAGTGGGGATATCTAGACTATTAAGTCTCTCTGGACCTCTTCATCAAGAGGTGGGGGACATTATAGTCTCCCCTGCTAGAAATTGTTTTCCCACAAAAAATTTTGGACATGTCTCCTGGATCAATTGTTCCCCTTCCCAAGTGGCATCCTCCATGGGTAGGTTATTCCACTTAACCATATATTATTTGATGCTTTTTTTCCTCAACTTCTTCTCCCTAACTTCAATTATCTCCTCTTGTATCAGTACCAACTGTCCTTCTTCATCCATAGGTGGCAATTCCTCGATAGGAGTGATATGCTTGTCGATGGCCCTATTCAAACATGAAACATGGAAGACATTGTGTATTTTGTTGCCATGTGGTAGATCCAAATCAAATGCCATGGCCCCTACCCTCATGTTGATTCTGTATGGACCAAAAAAATGAGGTTGGAGATTCTTTATGCCACTTCTCTTAATGGATGCCTGCATATACGGTTGAAGCCTAAAATAGACCAAGTCGCCAACCTCAAATGTGTGTTCAACCATGTGCTTGTCTATCTGTACCTTCTATTGATTATGTGTCTATTGTAGGTGGTCCTTCAATTCCATGAGTATGTCCTGACTCTACTGAATCCAGTCCTGAACCATGGGAGCCCTGCTGTCACCAAAGGAAATATATGCAAATGAGAGGGGTTAATCATAGTTGTATAAGGCCCTAAATGGTGGCATACCAATGGACATATTATGGGTGGTGTTGTAGTAGTATTCCCCTGAGTGAAGCCATTTAACCCATGCCTTTTTCTGCCCTGCCACATAATTCTTGAGGTATCCCTCAACCCATTTGTTGACTATCTCTATCTAGCCAGCTAAGGGTGATCACTGGTGCTAGGTGTTAGGTATGTACCTACTAACTTGAAGAGCTCCTACCAAAATGTGCTCATAAACCTGTTGTCCCTATCACTCACTATGGTTTTGGACAAACCATGCAATCTGGAAACTTCCCGGAAGAACAGGTTTGCAACCTACGCTGCACTGTAATCTGTTGCAATAGAAAAAAAGTGCGCAAACTTAGTCAACCTATCCACTACCACGAAAATGTAGTCTTTTCCCTGAGCCTTGGGAAACCTTATGATGAAATCCATAGATATTCTTTCCCATTTGTGCTCCGGAATGGGAAGTGGTTGTAGTAATATTGATGGGTGAGTGAGTTCATATTTGTTGGCATGGAAAGTGTTGCACTCCTTGATGTGCCTCATCACATATTCTTTCAAACCCTTCTAATCAAACCTCTCCCGAACATGTCTATATGTCTTGATGAACCCTTGATGCCCTGCTACTGGTGAATCATGGCATGCTTGTAGCACCTTGGCCTTAAAGGTTGATTCAGGAACTAAGAAAATCCGGCCCTTGTAGTATATGATATCATCCATGATTTTGAAGTTGTTATCGTGTACCTATGCATCCATCACTTCACATGCAAATTTGTTTTTTGAATATTCCACCAAAAGGTGGGCTTTCCAATCCACTGAGATATCGGTCATGGCATAAACTAATGGTCTTCTGGATAAAGCATATGCTACCACATTATTCTTTCCTTTGACAAATTCTATGTCAAATTCATAAGCCTAGATTTTTCTCACCCACTTTTGTTACCTCTCATTCAAGTCCTTCTAATCTAGGAATTACTTGAGGTTGTTGTGATCTATCCTCACGAAGAATTTTGCCCCAACCAAATACTTCTTGAACATAGTCAATGCATGCATGATGGCTAGCATTTATTTTTTATAGATGGTGTAGAGGAGCTCAGGACCTCTCAATTTTCATCTTTCATAGACAATAGAATGCATATTCTTCATAAGCACTACCCCAATGCCTTCCCCTGAGGCAACATACTCTACTGTGAAGGGTGTGTGAAATATGGTAGGGCCAACACTGGACATGTACTCATCACTTTCTTCATTTTTTCAAATGTTGACTATGCTTCTGGGCTCCACTTGAATGCCCCCTTCTTGGTCAAATCGGTCAGAGGTGCGCAAAGTTGAGAGAAACCTTTGACAAACCTCATGTAATAGCAACAGATGCCCAAAAACCCCTTTAACTATGTGAGTGCCCTAGGTGTGGGCCAGTCAAGTATAGCTTGTATTTTTTCTTGGTGTACATGTACCCCCTTCACTCCAATGATGTGTCCTAGATAAAGGACCTCTGTCATTCCAAATTCACATTTGGATTCCTTAGCATATAAGGATTTCTCTTCCATGATATCCAAAATCTGCTCCACATGTTGAAGGTGCTCCTCCCAAATTTTGCTATAGATCAATAAATCATCAAAGAAGAGCAATAGGAACTTCCTTAGTTGTTTGTTGAACAAATGATTCATGCAAGACTAGAAGGTGGTCGGTGCATTAGTCATCCCAAAAAGCATGACCAAAAATTCATAGTGTCCATAGTGACACCAGAAAGAATTCTTGGAGATATCTTGCTCCCTCATTTTTATATGATGATAGTCGGAGCGCAAGTCAATCTTTGTGAAGTAGACTTCCCCATGGAGATCATGCAATAGCTCATCAATCCTTGGGATGGGGTATCTATTTTTTATTGTCTTCTTATTTAGAGACTTGTATTCAATACACATGCGCATTGTCCCATATTTCTTTTTCACCAATACCACTGAAGATGCAAAGGGACTGGAACTTAGCCTGATGTGGCCCATGTCTAACAATTCTTTAATGGCCTTTTCAATTTCATCTTTATATTTCTTAGGGTGCATGTAGGGAGTAGTTATGACAGGTTTCACACCCTCTTCAAACTCTATGATGTGCTCAAACCCCCTATCCGGTGGTGCCTTTGGTGGTATAGGCTCAAAGACCTTGCTATGCCTGTCACTGATTTTCTGGATCTCTGGTGAGTAGTGATTTTCCCCTTTCTTATCTACCCTGACTAATATTCTACACTATGTTGCATAAACAATGTCTTCCCTCCTGAAGATGGCCTCCATGCATTTTTTTTTCACTGCTCTCGATGTGTTGCATGTCATACCCCTAAGAACCACCTTTTTCCCATTTTCTTCTGTGAAGGACATTTCCATGGTTTTGTAATTTGTGGTGATAAGCCCCAGTGTACTAAGCCACTATACTCCAAGGATGATGTTGATGTCTGGAAGGTCCATAAAATATAAATCATGTACCAAATCATGCCTTCCCAATGTAAGTTTCAGTCCCAGAATGTATCTATCAAGGCACGGTGCACCCCCCTGCTACCTCTACACGAAATCCCTCAAACTCAATTGTCGGTATGTGCCTTCTTTGCAGTAGGGTTGAATCAATGAAGTTGTGTGAGTCACCTCCATCAATGAGAAATGAGACCTTCTACCCTTGTAGCACCCTCTCATCCTGAAAGTGTTGAATTTAGGTACCCCATTGATGGATGCAAGTGTCACCTTCTCATTTGTTGTAAGTTCGTGACTTGCATCTTCCTCTTTTTCCTATCCTGGGGCTTCCGCCTCTATGTTCTGTATATGGTTGAAATATCCATCCTCCTCATCATCTGAGATCACCTCAATGTAGTGGGATTTTCCCTTTCCCATGCATTTGTGTGTTGGATCCCATGGTTCTTTGCAGGTGAAGCACAATTGCTTCCTCCTCAATTCCCTCCTAGTGGGCTCATCCATCCTACCCCTTCCTCTGTCAAACCCCCTTGGGTCTCTCCCTCCTTGGTTCATAGGAGTTATTTGGTCTCTACCCCCTTCGTTTAGAGGAGGTCTAGGGGTGAATCTCGTCTTGGCGGTTGATCCTAAGACCCTGTTCTTCCAAATGGC
>JZKD02S2398878.1:0-17189 GCA_000966675.3 Picea glauca
TGACCTAACTGGGCCGACTTCTACTTATGGAGGATAATAACTTAATAATAAATATTTTCTTGAGCTGACTTATATCCTAGGGTTATTATCCAATGTTTTAGGGTTTCTCTTGCTTCCCGAAATATTCTAGTCTTGTCAAGGTTACATGTAGAGTTTAATACCTCCCGTAGCTACCATAATATCAACACTCCCTCCTAGCTAGGGAGGTATTAAAGGAAATGGTCTTGAGCACAAACATACCATTCAATCGGTAGCATCATCATAGCTACATAGGTTATCTCATGGTCAAATCATGAGCACCATCATCACTATCAATATCGTCTGATAGGATCAATTACATCATCTCTTGAAGCCATACTCCATGTGAGTAATTAGGGATGATGTTGGATAAGTCACTCACTCCATAGGGTGATACAAGAATCATTCTTCTAATATGGACATACGTCCTAGAAGAATGATTGTCCTGGACCATTTTCCACGGGGAGAATGTCTATCCACTAGCAATTTGTCCTACGTGGACCATTCTCCTCCTGGAGATTGTCTGTCCATCAACATACTAACTATCCGTCTAGCTGGAAATCATCTCGAACATTAGTGATAGTCTCCATGGAAATCAGAATAATGCCATTCAATAGAACACAATTGTGTCTATCCATAGTAGTACACAACTACTACCTAGTCGTACACAAGCACTCCTAGTAGAACACGACTACTAACCAGTGACACACAGTCACTACCAGTGGATCACATCCACCACAGTAGCATAAAGCTACTTTCCAGAGACACACAATCTCCACAACAATCATATCATCTTATATCAACTTGCATAAAACAATATCATGATACAAACTGAGTCATTTGGGCCATTCTTCCACTCACATCTGTGAGATCTGGAAGAGCATCTACCCTCACAAGGTAAAACATCAGCCATGGTCTATCTGGACTATTCTTCCCAAGCATAGAAGAATAATTGTCCCTGATTTCTGAACCTGGACCATTCCTTTGGCACTAATCACAGTGCAACCTGGAGAGAATGAGTCTACCCTAGGGAATGTTTGTCCTTGATTGTTGAACCTAGAACATTCACCTAACTGGGCCATTCCTCCGACACTAATCATAGTGCAACTTGGAGAGAATGAGTCTACCCTAGGGAATGACTACCCAGACCATTTACTAAGAAAATGATTGTCCTGCACCAACCTCCAAAACATACCATTCTTTGAAATTTCTCACAACTATGAACTTCGAAAGAATGAATACCTGACGAGGCAGACCATTCTACTTTACCACTACTCAAAGTGACTACGAAGAATAATGATTTTCCTAGAACATTCCCCCACACTGGCCACAAGGGGAATCACTATCTATGGTACATCAACAATCTATCAGACCATTTTCATTATGAAAATGAGTGTTCGATCTTGACCATTTTCCGAACTAGAAAATGATTGTCCGTCAGAAGTCTCGAACCGATTTCCGAACTGGAAAGGAATTGCCCAACCTTGATTATTTTCCAAATTGGAAAATGATTGTCCATAAATCAATAACATATCAGTCCTCCCTCCCAACCTGGGAGTAATCACTTCCTTTTTCAATAAGAAATTCATCTCCACAAGCCCCATCTTGTCCCTTGAGTACACAAACTTCTTATCTTGGACAGAGGCTTTACCAAAATATTTTCTATCTGCTCATCAGTGGATATATATTGGAGAACCACTTTCTCTCTTCTGGACTTTTATCACAGAGAAAATAATGCTTGATCTCAATGTTCTTTGACTTGTCATGGAACAATTAGTTCTTTGAAAGCTTCACATAGCTCTGATCATCAAAATATATCATGGTAGAATTCAACACTTGATCAGACAGTCTAGAAACCAACTTACAAATCCACACTACTTTCGTACGAGAATCACAAACTGCAATATACTCTGCTTATGCAGTAATGAGTGCAACATACTTTTGTTTCTTTCTATTCCATGACATCGTGGAAAAGATCAAACTGAAACATATCCAAGTAGAACTTCTTTTGTCATTTTCACTCCCTGCCCAATTTGAATCGATAAATCCATGCAGTTGTATATCATAACTCAAACGTTCTACAAGAAAAATATTTGGTTGAGTATTTTCCAAATACATTAATGAGCCAATCAATCATCGATACAAAGATGGGTCTACTGGATTAGAGTCTCTCAACTTCTTCAAATCTGTCATCATGGGAGTTTTCCATGGATTAGCAATCCATCATCCCAGACTTCTGAGTAACCATTTTGATACACTTTCTATGTCATAGGAAGTTTTCACCATGCTTCTATTGTATATGAGATAATCTACATCATGTTTCTTGAATCCATATAAGGTCTTCTTCCATTTGCATACATGAGTCTCTTTCTCGTATAATTTTTTTCTCAATTTTCTTTATTGGGAAGAATGATCTTTTACATGTAAATTTCAATCCATGGATACTGCAAGAGGTATATATGGTTTATTGGAACAAGTTGTTGTCCTAGTCTTCTCCCTCCTTCTGGAAGTTCCCCTAGTTTTGAATCTCACAATGCTTCCATTCATAAAAAAAATCACAATTTCTTACAAACATTGTTCTTCATCACAACTTCCATTTCTTCTAATTGATTGCTTCTAATGGGTTCAAACCAATATATTAGTCTTACGATTCTCAGTATAATAACTGGTTTTTCTGGATTTTCTTTGTTTCTTGGAATATTCATGTTCTTCCTCATGTTCCTCTTTAGATTTTGGGTCGATGGAGTCTTCTATTCCCTTCCTTCCTGAAGATTCCAACTGTAATATCCCTAAGGTTGAACCCAATTATAAATGTAAATGTAAATGTACTCAAGCTGGTGAGTTGTTTGATATCATTTTGTATGCACATTTCATGGCATAGTGTGCACATGTACAGCGTAGTAAAATGATGAAGTGTGCACATTCCTAGATACCACGCACAACAACTTGAGTGCACATGATTTTGAGGCCAGGTAGCCTTTGGTGTATATACTATGTTTTATAGGCTGGTGAGCCAGTTATTATAAGCTAGGATGCTTATGCTTTGATTAGGCCGGAGAGCCTAGATGTTAAAGGCCAGTGCACTTGTTTTTGTACATGTCTCATAATTAATATAAAATACATCGTTGTGTGCAGACCAACCATGATAAAAGAGATGGGGGACTAAAATCCACTGGTTAGGGAAAGGGAGGGGCCTAAAAGTTAAGGAAAAATGGCTAAGCTAGGGAGATTAAGCCAAAAAGGAATATTATGTTATTATTTCTTAAAATATAAAGTATGGATAATTATTTTATCCTAAGTTCCAAAGTTGGGGACAAGTGGGCAAAAGTAGCTCCCAACATGACAAGTGTCAAGTTGGGGACATGCATACATATTGTTGGGACTTAGTTCATTTCCTATCATCTTTTCCATCATTCATTCCATCATTTAGTCATGCAGTCAATCATCCATGAGCATTCACACACCATTGAGCTATCCTTCATACTATCATCATTGTACCTGAACCTGTGTCCATAGCCATTTTGTGTCGATGTATCTGGTTAGATTGGGAGCTAGACTGAAGAAGTGGGTTGTCAGGCCCATGGGATATTGAAGAGACGGATTGTCAGGCCCATGAGCAATTATCTAGGTGTGAGAATTCTGGGTGAGAGAATTGTTGGGGAATTGATTTCCTGAAGGTGCTAAACTGCAGCTACAGGGCTCTGAGACTTTCCATTCATCCTATTGTTGAAACCCTAGAAGGGAAGTGGGGAAGCCAAAGGACTGTTGAGCAGAGAAGGGGCACACTTCTTGGGGTGGGATAGACATGTGGGTAATGAGGGACTATAGGCTGTTAGTTGAGTGAGCACCTGTGACAGAGTCTTTCCAATTGTCCATGAGCCTTTAGCCTAGTTAGGAATCCCTTTACCCGGGTGGAGTTTAGTCCTAGCTCGGGGTTGACTCACTGTTGAGAGTGATGAACAGTGTGGTCTAAGGCTGAGAGGTTAGTGGAAGTTTTGCATTCATTTGGTGACATTCTTACCAAGATAAGTGCCAATTGTGTGATAAATTTACATATTGCATTGTTATTTACATGCTTATTTTTATGGGTTATCATATGTGTGGTTATAACTGTGTTTATTTTTATGGGTATTTCCTGTATATGTTGCATGTATATGTTTACTGTTATTTCAGTGTGAATCTATGTATTTACAGATGTATTTGTATGTATACTTTTTATATATAATGCTTCCGCAAGAGTTCTGTGTGTGTATAATTTAATTGCATGCAGTTCAAAAAATTTATGTGGCATAGCTCAGTTGGATGTTGGGTATGTTACAGTATGTTCCGCAGAGAAGCAGTAAGAGTTCTCTAGCATAGCGTGGCCCAACATGGATGGTCGAGGATGTTACAACATGGTATCAGAGCTTCAGTTTTCAACACTAACCCTGGATGGGTCGAGAAAGTTGAGTTGAAGCGAAATGTCATAGAGGATTTATTTCGAAGTGGCCAAATTTCAGTTTGTAGAGTGTCCATGGTAAAAAGTAACAACAGCTGGGAGGAATTGGGGAAAACCCCAAATTTTGTTGTTAAATTCATGAGAAAATTGAGAAATTCGACCATGTGGTGAGATATTATCGATTTAATATCTATTCTAGAAAATTCAGACCTGGAATTGGTCGAATTTGAAGTTACAGTGAAGCCATGATAGTTTGGGCGAGTTTTATAATTAAAATTCTCAATTCGTGAATTGAGTTTGGAAAAAAATCGTTCTAGAAATTTCAACCCACAAAAATTTGTTGTTTCATATGATGAACTGGTGTTATCAGAATGAAATTGAACGAATTTCATAGTTGCAGAATGTCTATGGTAAATTGGGGAAAAATTTAAGCAAAAGCCCCAATTTCTGCAGTGGAATTCACAAGGAATTGATGCGCATAACAATGAATGTGCGCACTAAAAATGCATGATGCACAGTGAAAATCTTGTGATAGGTAAAATTCAGCACTGCGTGACAAGATATTGGCGTGCTGGGGTGCGCGCTAAATTTCAGTGTCGCGTGGAAAAGTGTTTGTGTGTGCACTAAATTTTGGTACCGTGCGAAGAAATGTTAGTGTGCGAGTGTCCGCACTAAATTTTGGTACCACCTGGAGAAATGTTAGTGTGTAGGTGTGAGTGCTAAATTTAGAATTGCACAGTGTGCACACACATAATAATAGTGTGGGGGGTGTATGCAATATTGTCAAAGCGCAAAGGAGTTTAGTTGGTGTGCGCGCAGTATGGGTATATGTTGTTGCGCGATATTTTAGTCAATGGTGCGCGCAAAGTATTTGTGCGCGGAGTGGGCGTATTGAACTTTGGCATGGTGCAGTGCATAGAGTGAAATGTGAGTAGAATATCAACACGAGATACAAAAATTGTGCGCAACAGGTAATGGTGCAAGAACCAAGACTGTGCGCGGTGGATATTGGTGCGCGACACAAAAGTAGTGTGCACAAGTTTTGGCGCGACAGAGAAGTGATACATAGTGGTTTTAAAGTGCGCGAAGCACGATTTACCTTTTGTTGTTGTTGTGCATGGTGAATATGGGTTTACAAGTTTAAATTTGTGCACGCAAAGTTGTTTGGAGGGTGAACAATAGTAGAAAACCAGTGATTTTCTATGACGTTTTATATCATTTGAACGTCATCTTTTTGCAGTGCATTTTTNCATCATCTCTTGAAGCCATACTCCATGTGAGTAATTAGGGATGATGTTGGATAAGTCACTCACTCCATAGGGTGATACAAGAATCATTCTTCTAATATGGACATACGTCCTAGAAGAATGATTGTCCTGGACCATTTTCCACGGGGAGAATGTCTATCCACTAGCAATTTGTCCTACGTGGACCATTCTCCTCCTGGAGATTGTCTGTCCATCAACATACTAACTATCCGTCTAGCTGGAAATCATCTCGAACATTAGTGATAGTCTCCATGGAAATCAGAATAATGCCATTCAATAGAACACAATTGTGTCTATCCATAGTAGTACACAACTACTACCTAGTCGTACACAAGCACTCCTAGTAGAACACGACTACTAACCAGTGACACACAGTCACTACCAGTGGATCACATCCACCACAGTAGCATAAAGCTACTTTCCAGAGACACACAATCTCCACAACAATCATATCATCTTATATCAACTTGCATAAAACAATATCATGATACAAACTGAGTCATTTGGGCCATTCTTCCACTCACATCTGTGAGATCTGGAAGAGCATCTACCCTCACAAGGTAAAACATCAGCCATGGTCTATCTGGACTATTCTTCCCAAGCATAGAAGAATAATTGTCCCTGATTTCTGAACCTGGACCATTCCTTTGGCACTAATCACAGTGCAACCTGGAGAGAATGAGTCTACCCTAGGGAATGTTTGTCCTTGATTGTTGAACCTAGAACATTCACCTAACTGGGCCATTCCTCCGACACTAATCATAGTGCAACTTGGAGAGAATGAGTCTACCCTAGGGAATGACTACCCAGACCATTTACTAAGAAAATGATTGTCCTGCACCAACCTCCAAAACATACCATTCTTTGAAATTTCTCACAACTATGAACTTCGAAAGAATGAATACCTGACGAGGCAGACCATTCTACTTTACCACTACTCAAAGTGACTACGAAGAATAATGATTTTCCTAGAACATTCCCCCACACTGGCCACAAGGGGAATCACTATCTATGGTACATCAACAATCTATCAGACCATTTTCATTATGAAAATGAGTGTTCGATCTTGACCATTTTCCGAACTAGAAAATGATTGTCCGTCAGAAGTCTCGAACCGATTTCCGAACTGGAAAGGAATTGCCCAACCTTGATTATTTTCCAAATTGGAAAATGATTGTCCATAAATCAATAACATATCAGTCCTCCCTCCCAACCTGGGAGTAATCACTTCCTTTTTCAATAAGAAATTCATCTCCACAAGCCCCATCTTGTCCCTTGAGTACACAAACTTCTTATCTTGGACAGAGGCTTTACCAAAATATTTTCTATCTGCTCATCAGTGGATATATATTGGAGAACCACTTTCTCTCTTCTGGACTTTTATCACAGAGAAAATAATGCTTGATCTCAATGTTCTTTGACTTGTCATGGAACAATTAGTTCTTTGAAAGCTTCACATAGCTCTGATCATCAAAATATATCATGGTAGAATTCAACACTTGATCAGACAGTCTAGAAACCAACTTACAAATCCACACTACTTTCGTACGAGAATCACAAACTGCAATATACTCTGCTTATGCAGTAATGAGTGCAACATACTTTTGTTTCTTTCTATTCCATGACATCGTGGAAAAGATCAAACTGAAACATATCCAAGTAGAACTTCTTTTGTCATTTTCACTCCCTGCCCAATTTGAATCGATAAATCCATGCAGTTGTATATCATAACTCAAACGTTCTACAAGAAAAATATTTGGTTGAGTATTTTCCAAATACATTAATGAGCCAATCAATCATCGATACAAAGATGGGTCTACTGGATTAGAGTCTCTCAACTTCTTCAAATCTGTCATCATGGGAGTTTTCCATGGATTAGCAATCCATCATCCCAGACTTCTGAGTAACCATTTTGATACACTTTCTATGTCATAGGAAGTTTTCACCATGCTTCTATTGTATATGAGATAATCTACATCATGTTTCTTGAATCCATATAAGGTCTTCTTCCATTTGCATACATGAGTCTCTTTCTCGTATAATTTTTTTCTCAATTTTCTTTATTGGGAAGAATGATCTTTTACATGTAAATTTCAATCCATGGATACTGCAAGAGGTATATATGGTTTATTGGAACAAGTTGTTGTCCTAGTCTTCTCCCTCCTTCTGGAAGTTCCCCTAGTTTTGAATCTCACAATGCTTCCATTCATAAAAAAAATCACAATTTCTTACAAACATTGTTCTTCATCACAACTTCCATTTCTTCTAATTGATTGCTTCTAATGGGTTCAAACCAATATATTAGTCTTACGATTCTCAGTATAATAACTGGTTTTTCTGGATTTTCTTTGTTTCTTGGAATATTCATGTTCTTCCTCATGTTCCTCTTTAGATTTTGGGTCGATGGAGTCTTCTATTCCCTTCCTTCCTGAAGATTCCAACTGTAATATCCCTAAGGTTGAACCCAATTATAAATGTAAATGTAAATGTACTCAAGCTGGTGAGTTGTTTGATATCATTTTGTATGCACATTTCATGGCATAGTGCGCACATGTACAGCGTAGTAAAATGATGAAGTGTGCACATTCCTAGATACCACGCACAACAACTTGAGTGCACGCGATTTTGAGGCCAGGTAGCCTTTGGTGTATATACTATGTTTTATAGGCTGGTGAGCCAGTTATTATAAGCTAGGATGCTTATGTTTTGATTAGGCCGGAGAGCCTAGATGTTAAAGGCCAGTGCACCTGTTTTTGTACATGTCTCATAATTAATATAAAATACATCGTTGTGCGTAGACCGACCATGATAAAAGAGATGGGGGACTAAAATCCACTGGTTAGGGAAAGGGAGGGGCCTAAAAGTTAAGGAAAAATGGCTAAGCTAGGGAGCTTAAGCCAAAAAGGAATATTATGTTATTATTTCTTAAAATATAAAGTATGGATAATTATTTTATCCTAAGTTCCAAAGTTGGGGACAAGTGGGAAAAAGTAGCTCCCAACATGACAAGTGTCAAGTTGGGGACATGCATACATATTGTTGGGACTTAGTTCATTTCCTATCATCTTTTCCATCATTCTTTCCATCATTTAGTCATGCAGTCAATCATCCATGAGCATTCACACACCATTGAGCTATCCTTCATACCATCATCATTGTACCTGAACCTGTGTCCATAGCGATTTTGTGTCGATGTATCTGGTTAGCTTGGGAGCTAGACTGAAGAAGTGGGTTGTCAGGCCCATGGGATATTGAAGAGATGGATTGTCAGGCCCGTGAGAAATTCTCTAGGTGTGAGAATTCTGGGTGAGAGAATTGTTGGGGAATTGATTTCCTGAAGGTGCTAAACTGCAGCTACAGGGCTCTGAGACTTCCCATTCATCCTATTGCTGAAACCCTGGAAGGGAAGTGGGGAAGCCAAAGGACTGTTGAGCATAGAAGGGGCACACTTCTTGGGGTGGGATAGACATGTGGGTAATGAGGGACTATAGGCTGTTAGTTGAGTGAGCACCCGTGACAGAGTCTTTCCAATTGTCCATGAGCCTTTAGCCTGGTTAGGAATCCCTTTACCCGGGTGGAGTTTAGTCCTAGCTCGGGGGTGACTCACTGTTGAGAGTGATGAACAGTGTGGTCTAAGGCTGAGAGGTTCGTGGAAGTTCTGCATTCATTTGGTGACATTCTTACCAAGATAAGTGCCAATTGTGTGATAAATTTACATATTGCATTGTTATTTACATGCTTATTTTTATGGGTTATCATATGTGTGGTTATAACTGTGTTTATTTTTATGGGTATTTCCTGTATATGTTGCATGTATATGTTTACTGTTATTTCAGTGTGAATCTATGTATTTACAGATGTATTTGTATGTATACTTTTTATATATAATGCTTCCGCAAGAGTTCTGTGTGTGTATAATTTAATTGCATGCAGTTCAAAAAATTTATGTGGCATAGCTCAGTTGGATGTTGGGTATGTTACAGTATGTTCCGCAGAGAAGCAGTAAGAGTTCTCTAGCATAGCGTGGCCCAACATGGATGGTCGAGGATGTTACAACATGGTATCAGAGCTTCAGTTTTCAACACTAACCCTGGATGGGTCGAGAAAGTTGAGTTGAAGCGAAATGTCATAGAGGATTTATTTCGAAGTGGCCAAATTTCAGTTTGTAGAGTGTCCATGGTAAAAAGTAACAACAGCTGGGAGGAATTGGGGAAAACCCCAAATTTTGTTGTTAAATTCATGAGAAAATTGAGAAATTCGACCATGTGGTGAGATATTATCGATTTAATATCTATTCTAGAAAATTCAGACCTGGAATTGGTCGAATTTGAAGTTACAGTGAAGCCATGATAGTTTGGGCGAGTTTTATAATTAAAATTCTCAATTCGTGAATTGAGTTTGGAAAAAAATCGTTCTAGAAATTTCAACCCACAAAAATTTGTTGTTTCATATGATGAACTGGTGTTATCAGAATGAAATTGAACGAATTTCATAGTTGCAGAATGTCTATGGTAAATTGGGGAAAAATTTAAGCAAAAGCCCCAATTTCTGCAGTGGAATTCACAAGGAATTGATGCGCATAACAATGAATGTGCGCACTAAAAATGCATGATGCACAGTGAAAATCTTGTGATAGGTAAAATTCAGCACTGCGTGACAAGATATTGGCGTGCTGGGGTGCGCGCTAAATTTCAGTGTCGCGTGGAAAAGTGTTTGTGTGTGCACTAAATTTTGGTACCGTGCGAAGAAATGTTAGTGTGCGAGTGTCCGCACTAAATTTTGGTACCACCTGGAGAAATGTTAGTGTGTAGGTGTGAGTGCTAAATTTAGAATTGCACAGTGTGCACACACATAATAATAGTGTGGGGGGTGTATGCAATATTGTCAAAGCGCAAAGGAGTTTAGTTGGTGTGCGCGCAGTATGGGTATATGTTGTTGCGCGATATTTTAGTCAATGGTGCGCGCAAAGTATTTGTGCGCGGAGTGGGCGTATTGAACTTTGGCATGGTGCAGTGCATAGAGTGAAATGTGAGTAGAATATCAACACGAGATACAAAAATTGTGCGCAACAGGTAATGGTGCAAGAACCAAGACTGTGCGCGGTGGATATTGGTGCGCGACACAAAAGTAGTGTGCACAAGTTTTGGCGCGACAGAGAAGTGATACATAGTGGTTTTAAAGTGCGCGAAGCACGATTTACCTTTTGTTGTTGTTGTGCATGGTGAATATGGGTTTACAAGTTTAAATTTGTGCACGCAAAGTTGTTTGGAGGGTGAACAATAGTAGAAAACCAGTGATTTTCTATGACGTTTTATATCATTTGAACGTCATCTTTTTGCAGTGCATTTTTTAGGGCCTTAAGAGCGTTTTTAGCAACTCAAAAACCACGAGATAGAGGTGTATTGAAGGTGCACTCTGTATTTTCATATCAAATAAAAGAGCTTGGAGAGAGCTTTCTAATGGTGTAAATTGTTTGTCAAATGGAGCTTTTATGAGAAAGTTACAGCATAAACAGTGAAGGGTAAATTTTAAGACCCAACTAACTTCAAAGGGCCATAACTTTCTGCTCCAAAATTAGATTGAGGCACAGGAGCAGTCAATGGAAATCTATTGAGCCATAGAAGACAGTCCTAAAGCCGAATTAAAATTCTAGGTATGCTAAAAGTGTTAATATGGCAAATAAATTACCTGTAGCATATCAATTACAATATGGTATTTTGGCCTAGAACTTCAATCGGCTGTAACTAGCAGTATGGAACCCAGAAAAAGGTGAAACTTGGATAAAATGTCTATAATATGTATATTAAGAAACCCAATTGAGATCCTACTAAAAATCCAAATGAGTAGGTGAAAAAATGCATATTTACAGTGTAGAGTTGCGCCAAGTTGAAAAATGAACAGAAAAGTTAATGGATAATTTTAAAATAACCATAACTTTCTGCTCAAGACTCAGAATCGAGCATGGGAGTAGGCATTGGAAAGGTATTGAACAATGGGATATAAATATCCACCCAGAAAATTGATCTGGGTATTCCATGTTTCAATAAAGCAGAAGAAAGAATTCTGATATGTATTATTGAACTAGAATGATTCATAATTTCATGAAATTATTGAAACAATTAGCTTGATAAAGTTTTGTTGGTTGCACATTTGTAGAGTCAACAATAAGTATATCAGATCAGAATCACCACAAATTCCATAGTAATGGAAGAGGCACAACGGACTTTCAGTGAGGAGGATGAGATTAGAGGGATGGATGTCCATTTGGGCATTGAAGGAACAAACTCCAATGGACATGGAGAAGGAAGAGATGAAATCATGAATATGGCAAAGACCTTTAAAAATTTACAGAAGGATGTCCAAAGCCATAAATATGATAATGAAAGGCTTATAAAATCCAAGGAGCAGCAGGATGACTTCAACATGAAGTTATTGCAGAGCTTGAACAAAATAGAAAATACATTGGACAAGGAGAGTGGCTCAAGAAAATCTGGAAGTCATAGACCTCCTGATGAGAAAAGAAAAGCAAGAAGTGTTAGCAGACATCACCATTACTCCCCAAGGAATTCCAATAAGATATCACATAGCATCTCAAGTGAATCCCCTGTCGGAAATCATAAGAGGTATGGGGTGGATGAGCTACGAGGATAAATGAATAAAATCAAACCTCCTACATTTGATGGTGAGCACAAGAAGGATGAAGATGCAGAGACATGGTTGCTGGGCATGAGAATTTTTTTCAATTACATAGTTATTCTTCTCATGTAGAAGGTAGAATTGCTCTCTATCAACTCAAGGGAAAGGCATCCATGTGGTGGGATAAGCTTGTGCAAGTGCAACACATTAAAGAGAAAAGTGTTACTTGGAGGGAATTCAAGAAGTATTTTGAGAAGAAATACTTGACTACGAGATACTATGACAGGAAAATGAAAGAGTTCTTTGAACTCAAGGTTGGGAGTATGACAATAGATGAATATGAGAGAAGGTTTTTAGAACTACTGAAGCATGTCTCTTTCATCAAGGATGAGACAGTTAAGATTCAAAGGTATTTGAGTGGATTGCCATCAATTATCAGTGATAAAATACAATATGATGATCCTAAGACATTGGAGGAGACCATAAGGCAAGATAAATGCCTTTATGATTAGCAGAAAGGAAGGCCAACTTTCCAAAAATCTTGGGAAGACAAAAATAAATTCAATATGGATCAAAGGAAGAAGGGGTATAAGCCACCATTCTTCAGAAATAATACTCAGGGACAACCAACTCTTAGAGAACCCAGAACGATTAAGATAAGGGGGTCAAAGGCCAAAGCATCCACCTATTCAATGTTGGGGTTGTAAAAGAGATCATATGTTCAGAGATTGTCCTCACCGAGGTGAAAAAGGGAGGACTGTTCATAATGTACAACAAGATGAAACAGTGGAGGACATGGGCAAAAATGTGCCAAGGATCTATGCAGGCCCGGACAACAAGCAAACAAAGTATCATTCACATATGATTGAAGTGGAAGGTATGATCAACAACCAAACCATTTTCACATGCTTCGAAAGGTTTAATGTGTACACGTGTCATCCCATGATTTATTTTCGAGGGGATTTTCCCCGTTATCAGTCGAACAACTTCCAGTCCGAAATAGATTTCAATCATAGGATCATAGCATATATCCAATGTTAGACATTAAGGAGTGAAAAGGCTCCAATATAGATCAAGTGCGTTTCCCTCTAAAATAAATCTCCATTGTTCAATCATATACAATGAAGACCATTGGATATTTCAAAGCGTGTGAGCTATGTTAACCAATGATCACATTATTCCCCAAAATGATCCTANATATAAATATCCACCCAGAAAATTGATCTGGGTATTCCATGTTTCAATAAAGCAGAAGAAAGAATTCTGATATGTATTATTGAACTAGAATGATTCATAATTTCATGAAATTATTGAAACAATTAGCTTGATAAAGTTTTGTTGGTTGCACATTTGTAGAGTCAACAATAAGTATATCAGATCAGAATCACCACAAATTCCATAGTAATGGAAGAGGCACAACGGACTTTCAGTGAGGAGGATGAGATTAGAGGGATGGATGTCCATTTGGGCATTGAAGGAACAAACTCCAATGGACATGGAGAAGGAAGAGATGAAATCATGAATATGGCAAAGACCTTTAAAAATTTACAGAAGGATGTCCAAAGCCATAAATATGATAATGAAAGGCTTATAAAATCCAAGGAGCAGCAGGATGACTTCAACATGAAGTTATTGCAGAGCTTGAACAAAATAGAAAATACATTGGACAAGGAGAGTGGCTCAAGAAAATCTGGAAGTCATAGACCTCCTGATGAGAAAAGAAAAGCAAGAAGTGTTAGCAGACATCACCATTACTCCCCAAGGAATTCCAATAAGATATCACATAGCATCTCAAGTGAATCCCCTGTCGGAAATCATAAGAGGTATGGGGTGGATGAGCTACGAGGATAAATGAATAAAATCAAACCTCCTACATTTGATGGTGAGCACAAGAAGGATGAAGATGCAGAGACATGGTTGCTGGGCATGAGAATTTTTTTCAATTACATAGTTATTCTTCTCATGTAGAAGGTAGAATTGCTCTCTATCAACTCAAGGGAAAGGCATCCATGTGGTGGGATAAGCTTGTGCAAGTGCAACACATTAAAGAGAAAAGTGTTACTTGGAGGGAATTCAAGAAGTATTTTGAGAAGAAATACTTGACTACGAGATACTATGACAGGAAAATGAAAGAGTTCTTTGAACTCAAGGTTGGGAGTATGACAATAGATGAATATGAGAGAAGGTTTTTAGAACTACTGAAGCATGTCTCTTTCATCAAGGATGAGACAGTTAAGATTCAAAGGTATTTGAGTGGATTGCCATCAATTATCAATGATAAAATACAGTATGATGATCCTAATACATTGGAGGAGACCATAAGGCGAGATAAATGCCTTTATGATTAGCAGAAAGTAAGGCCAACTTTCCAAAAATCTTGGGAAGACAAAAATAAATTCAATATGGATCAAAGGAAGAAGGGGTATAAGCCACCATTCTTCAGAAATAATACTCAGGGACAACCAACTCTCAGATAACCCAGAACAATTAAGATAAAGGGGTCAAAGGCCAAAGCATCCACCTATTCAATGTTGGGGTTGTAAAGGAGATCATATGTTCAGATATTGTCCTCACCGAGGTGAAAAAGGGAGGATTGTTCATAATGTACAACAAGATGAAACAATGGAGGACATGGGAAGAAATGTGCCAAGGATCTATGCAGCCCTGGACAACAAGCAAACAAAGTATCATTCACATATGATTGAAGTGGAAGGTATGATCAACAACCAAACCATTTTCACATGCTTCGAAAGGTTTAATGTGTACACGTGTCATCCCATGGTTTATTTTGGAGGGGAGTTTCCCCGTTATCAGTCGAACAACTTCCAGTCCGAAATAGATTTCAATCATAAGATCATAGCATATATCCAATGTTAGACATTAAGGAGTGAAAAGGCTCCAATATAGATCAAGTGTTTTTCCCTCTAAAATAAATCTCCATTGTTCAATCATATACAATGAAGACCATTGGATATTTCAAAGCGTGTGAGCTATGTTAACCAATGATCACATTATTCCCCAAAATGATCCTACGTTGTTCGATCTCACCATTTGAACGTTGTTCGATCACATTTGCAACATAATCAAATGTAACTGTTTTTTTAAATGACGAGGCTTATATCTTATACCAAGTGATATCATGCATTATAATCCAAAATTTTACCTTTTGTGAATTTTAATCAATAATAAAAGAAGATAAGCTCTATAACACACAAAAGATACAAGCAAGTGAAATGATACAATGAGACCCGAAGCATGCAATTTTAGCAAAGATTACCTAACCATTCTCATGATGACAAATACAAAAAAAAGTTGAAAATGTAAATTGTTAGGACAAAAGTTGACATCGTCAATTTTTGTCGATTCCTTGCTTCATTTTGTGCTAAAATTTCCCGCCACCTCGAAACTTGATGTCCTCACTGAAATTGTCTTCGTCAAATTCTTGAGCTTCTTGTTTTTGCCAAATTTTTCCTTCTCCTCAATTCTCAATTTGGTGAAGGTTGCAAGTATTCATTCCCATCATTATAATAGTATGTCTATGTACCTCAGTCAGTCAAGGTTTAGCCTTTCTTTTACTCCATCAAAACGACAAATTTTATTTATCCAAAAGCTAAAATACCATAATTTGTGCAGATTATATCTCTTTATGACACCATAGCTTAAGCTTTATTATTCTCCAAATAAAACAAAAAAAAAATATTTTATAACATACCCATTTATCCCACTTCTCTTTATTATATTAATGACCAAAAGTGTTATGGGTGTTTTCTATTTTCATTTATTAACTACCCAACCCATATACACCAAACCTTTTTATACAAAAACTTATTGGGCCAATTACCCCACGGGCCCAATCTCCAATCAAGTTTTCCAGCCAAAGTCACAACACAACACAACACAAGACAAGTTAGTCAAGACCGAGCGCCCAAGTGCCACACATCAAGTCACATGGAGGAGGATCTCACGAGAGGGGCCCAAAAGGGGTGCATTATGCATCGATAGAATCTATTCACACAGATGCATATAAAAATTCAAATTCACTTCTATTGTTGCATGTGGGATAATTCCCATGGGTTTTAAAATATAATTCTAATGCACCATCTGTCCAAGCATCGACAACATTGAATAAAGAAGGTGTCAAGCGTCGAATAAATCCATTGTCCAAGCATCGAATGCAACCATTCTGCAAGCCAACGTTGGTGACCAAGCACTATAGCCACAAGGCAAGAGGAGGAGAGTCTACAAAGGGTTTTTTGCATACTCTACGCGCCGACTAAGTTCATTGGCGCCCAGTCATAGGAGGTTCAGAACAACTTGTTAAGAAGTGTTTGGGGGATGCCAAGATGGATAAGAGAATAGGGTGCACTGTCGTTTCCTGTTTGTTCAAGATTAAAATCTCCAAGGGATTTGATCCCATACAACACTCTGGTGTCTCTTGCCTGGATTATGCTTTTGTCATTTATGTGTTTGAGGTAATCGATTTGTGTTTGTCGGTTTTGATCTGACTATCTAGTGAAAATGGAGGAGTAGTTGACCGAGGATCAGATCACGGATCTCAAGGAGGCTTTCAGTCTGTTTTATAAGGATGTTGATGGATGCATTACCACCAAGGAATTGGAAATTGTTATGCGCTCTCTGGGACAGAATCCAACTAAAGTTGAACTACAAGATATGATAAGTGAGGTTGATGCTGATGGAAATGGGACAATTGATTTTCTAGAGTTCTTGAATCTCATGGCTCGAAAGATGAAGGATATCTACCAAGAGGAAGAGTTGAAGGAGGCCTTCAAGGTTTTTGACAAGGACCAAAATGGTTTCATATCTGTTGC
>JZKD02S2398889.1:12412-29083 GCA_000966675.3 Picea glauca
CACTTCCTACTCTATCAAGATTAGTCCGAAATAGGTCTATCTACTAAAGAGAAAAATTCATGTGAGATTGAACATGAATTATAAAGAAACAGGCCAAGCAAATTATATTAATGAGTACAAAACATTGCTTACAACTGTAGATGGATTGTAGCAATTTCGTCAAGTTCTCCTTGTCTACCCCTTGCTCAAAATATCCATGATCTGAATGATGATAGCTTCACCAATTTCTCCCTATGAGATCATAGGTCTCTTTCTTCCAAAACATCTTTGTTCCATCACCACTTATAAGATCATAAGTTTGGTGTCATTCTCCCTTTCCAGTCTCCCCTTTCACCATTAGAAAGCATGCTTATATAGCCTTGGAGAGGCTTTAACCACTTGAGATATCCTTGGGAAAGTTGAGGATTTTCCTCCTTCAGTTGATCATCTTCCCTAAGATCATGGTTGGACTAGGGATTCGAATCCAACTGCCTTCCAAGAATGAAAGGATCCTTCCCCCATTCATCTCAACAACTTAACTACTGCCCAGAATAGGTAGCGCTCCCTCAAAAGGGTACTCATAGCATTATAATGCTCCCTAGTAGTGTATAGGGGAGCGCCAACAGTCCTGAGGATAGGATCACTCCTGCAAAAGGGTTGATGCAGCACTATAACGCTCCCTGATGGTTTATGGGGGGGCGCCAACACTCCTAAGATAACTATAAGGGAACACTCCCCTCCAAAAACTTAGTTTTTTGAGTGTTTTCATATGGAAAAAGGTTCATGAGCCCAGTTAATCTTTCCTCCTCTTTTAAATCAAGTATTTGACATGTGCCAAGTGTCCTCCTGATTTCGTTTACAAGCACGACATAGGCATTATGGTAGTATGCTTCCCTGACATTTGCAACACTTGTGAGCAAAATGCAACACTTGCGACCTTTGTAATGACGACACTTGCGACACTATCAAAGTGAGTATTTTTTATGTGTAACAGTAATGGCAAGTACAAAACTTTCATAGGTTCAATGAATCCACAAATAAGGTGCATTAAACGCATAATGAAGGAAGTGTCCTTGACAAGCTTAATGGGAAACCCATACAACACATGAACGCGGGAGAAAACAATCTATTCGCAAAAAGAAAGTAGATAGAGAGAGATAGAGGCTAAAGAGAATAGAGTGAGTTCACAAATATCACATGGAGAATTCAAATTCGGAAAATGTTTGACATTCACCTCCATGGCACCGCCCAAGCAAGCAAAAGAGAGCCAGACTGCCAGGAAAACCAGAGTTTAGACTAGGTCATGAGTACAGGTAGAAGAAGGCGAACAAAAAACATCGGAGATCATAAATGTTGACAAAGTCCCATCTCCAGACATAATACTGGTGAACCCAACACCTATACTAGAAGAAATCCCACAACCAACACCAGAGGGCACAAACATAGATATACTGACAGAGGTACAGGAGTAGCTGAACCAGGACGTAGAAACCCTGAAGAAGGTGCAACCTGAGAACACTGAAGTAGCTCTGAGAGTTAATGGAACAAAACCAATTTAGGAATTAGCAGTTGAGATAGACGAGTCTCAAACGACCATATCAGACCACCCACAAGAAGGAACAGTCAACGATGTCACGGGTTGGCTAGAATGGTATATTGAGGAACAAATGGAAGTCATTGGAACTTCGAGAGAGCCACCACCACTGCAAAAAGACAAGATACAGATACCCAGGTCACCTCACAAGAAACTTTTAGCATAAATCATTCTACCGCAAATACCCAATGGGGTACAGGTAGGACCGGACCTGCTGGGTTATAAAGGAAATCTCAAATACTCAGATCATGATGTAGCAGAGGAAGACAAGTTTACAGAACTTGCAAAGAGGGTATACATGGAGACGGTAGGCACAAATCCATTTGGGGAACTGATTAGTTAGCCACTCCAATGGGAAAAAGGGTTGGAGAAGGAAAGAATTTTAGGTCTGTTGGACCTACCACATTTTGGCAGAGATCAGCGTGCAACCACATGTGGAAAATAGTTGTTAACAATCACACATGGAGGGGATATTTGGTTGGACAAGATAGTCTCCATAGATGTAGAGATTATGGCCAACATAACAGGATTTCCATCCCAAGGCATGTATCTCGTGCATTTTTTGGATGACAAATATAGGGAGAAAGCACTAGCAGAAGAGATGAAGAAGAAGTATGGCACCGATAGGGGCATAAGAGAGATAATCATCAAGAGGATCAATGATGTCGCGACACAACTGGGCATGAAAATCTTATCCTGCAAGCTGCTAAGAAAATGTCGCAGGGAGGAAGTTCTAGTTGGAGTTGTCGCAATTGCAACTTAGTGCATAGAAGGAACCATAGTGAGATGGGCACCATACCTCTTGAACTTGTTCCTAGATGACTGCAAGGATGCACAATATCTAGGAACATAGTTTCACTACTCATGGTTGATCACGTTAATAACATTCATTAGATGGAAAGAGCCAAGGTATGTAGTTTTTTGTACCATACCCAAACCAAATTAGGGAGCGAGATATTTATTTCTTAGAGCTAGACCAGATGCTAGGATCAAAAGTATGAAGTGGTCCATATTTGAAGAATACCTACACAAACCACAAGAAACCATCTCCAAGATACGGAGAATAACACCAGAGACTGTCGCGCGATATGGAGACATCACCAACTTTAGGGATACAAGACATACAATGTGGATACATGCACGTAAGGATCCTGATAAGAAATGGCTACAAATGTGCTATTGTATCAAGAGGGTGACATCGACATGGTCATCAGGGAATGGGACGATGAATGGAGGATTCCATCCCTCACTTAGGATTTTTTAGAAAAAACAGTAGAAGAAGAGGCAGGGCAGGGAGAAATAAAGCCTCAAGAAATCCAAGTGCTCAAGAGATGAAGAATGGGCCAGGGAAAAAAGACACAGACAAACGAAGGGACAAGGAAGAAAGGGACCCAGAATGGGAAGAAGGATAAGAAGCAGTCGACCAAGGAGAAGCAGAAATAGGTTGAGCCCGTGCAAGAGACTGAAACAAGTACCAACCCACAGGAACCATGGGGAAACAAGAGGCCAACCACGTAGATAGGATGCATGCACAAGAAAAAGAAGGCACAAAGAACACCACCAGAGTACACGATCATGGATGATGATGGAGAAATGATAGCCCAAATGGTCTAAGATTTTCTATCCGAAAATTTTGACCATGCTGCGCATGACAGGGATAGGATTGAAGAGGAACTGGAAAACATGCAACAACTCCTCAAGAAAATTGGGGAAGGGAAGACAACAAGCAGCAGGGGAACAAAACCATCAACAACATAGATGGAGGAAAGAGTGGAAGTAGAAGAGTGAGATCCAGTCCATCCATTACCACACCCGAACGCAACATTCTACATCACACCTAGTATGTTGTGCATGGATGATATTTTGGGGTAGACACCCCTGAAGGACTTAAGCCAAATCCAACTGGTGTTGACGCGGATGCCAACCAGGGCACTACACAAGTTGAAGGTTAGTATAAATTATGAGGTACAGTCTCATGCACACAAATAATTAGTCAAATTGTAGTGAGCAACAGAGAAGTGAGACACACTGGAAATAGTCTATGAGCAGGCTAAATATGAGACCTAGGAGGAAAGGGAGCGTATAAAAGGATTGGAGCAGAAGGTGGTAGGAAATTACGAGAAGATTCCATAGGTCACACAGAGAGATGAAATCACAGTAGCAAAAAATATTGATCATATTGTGCAGGCAATCGATCAATATCAGAAGGAGATCGAGAATCTCCGATAACAACTCATGCCAACCACTCCACCAATAGTAAAGGAGAAAAGGAAGCAGGAAGCAACAACATAGCTGCATAAGATAGAGCAACAGGTTAGCACAACAACTGACTTGTTCGATCAAGAAGCACAGTTGTGGACTAAGTTAGAAGAGGATTAGCAGGTCCAAAAGTGGGACAGGGAAGAAGATAGGATCAATGCAATGATCAAAGATCTAAAGTAGAGGCAAAAGACAATTCCAATCACAAAACGCGTCAAAGGGCCACATGACATGAATAGATTGCAGGCAGATCTAACTACTGCGCAAACACATAAACATGATCTTTAAGATCAAATGGAACCATTGCAGGAGTGGGTAGTAGAAGTCTTGGCACAAGAAGAGGAAGCCAAGGCACATATAGTACAAACCCAGGTAGAGTCTGTGGAATTGATCAATGATGAAATTGTAGTCTAGATAGTGGACACACTTAAGGAAAAGACTGCACATGCACAAACACAGGTAGTAGAGCTCAAGGAAAACATCCAAGCGATCACCAAGGATATCAACAAAGCACACAAAGGTTAGGTGGCTCAGGACGAGCCACATGTCAGTTTTGGGGGCCTGTTGGAGGCAGACCCAAGTGGAAAAGAAAGGCATTTTTGGGAAAGAAAGTGTGCGCAAGGAAAGCGACAAGTGGAAGGAAACAAAACACGCGCACATGCAAGAAATCATGCACAAGGGAAACAATATATGGAAGGAAGAACAACACGCATGCATGGGAGGAAGACCTAATGATGATAGGGTTAGAGTTTTGGTAAGGTACTGTAAATGGTTGAAGAGACCGAAATGTATAAATATATATCCTTAGGGATCATACGGGGTTGGTTGTTGGTTCAGATGATTGTTGTTGTTGTAGTTATGCATGAGTTGATGTGATATGTAATGTTTTGCGATATAAGCCATTTTTGTATAATATTTTGATCTAGAGAGCACGAGAAAAGGTAGATCTTGAGGGTTAGATTGCAGGATGGGGATCCTAGTGCGATCTAGTCCGCCTCATATAGATCTTACTCGACTATGAAGAGTTGTAAGTGCACGACATTAACGATGCATAAATACTATAATAAAAGAATTGAGAGATAAATATTTGTGGACGTAGCCTAGGAGGGGGTGAACCACGGTAACATCTGTGTTATGTGAGGAATGCTTGCATATATTTATTGTCTGAAGAAATTATTATTATGTTGAATGAAGGAGTTGTTATAGTTCCTACTTACTCATCGATAAAAATGCATTGTCTTTACAAGTTATAATAAATAGTTCAATATATAACTCGCTTATCTCACACTCAATCCTAGGTTGTAAACACCTGAGTCTTACAACCACCCATTAAATCTATCTTGGGTGAGACTGTGCAGCGCATTCTGTGTGTTGTGTTGCTTTCTCGTTTACTAGGAGGGCCGACAGTTTTAGAGGCTTTGTTGGAAACCCGAACAGACATGAACCCTTGGTCAATAAAATAAGACAATATAGAATAACAGTAACCAACAACATTTTTGTTGTTATTGGTAGGCGTTGAAGGATGTGGGAAATTTTTTCCATCATTTCATCCCTATGTTGCGTGAGAGCTTGCTCAAGAAACAAATTAATAGAATCTTCTGCACCGTCGTTTTTATTTTCTTCAACCATGGAGGGTTTCTTGGGCATGTGAGAGCGATTTTAGTCAATAGAGACAAGGTTGAGACACAACTTTCTATAAACAAACCTCGTCAGGGACATGCAATGAAAAACAATCAAGAGTAGGCTGCTTTGATACCACTGATCCAGATTATTTTCGGCACGAAATGAGAGTGGAGATATAATAAAGAAATGTACAGAGATATATCATATATTCAATAATATAACATATATTTATCAAATATATAACCATAGGCATAGAGATATAGTAATATACAATTTCTATTAATGAGCGAAATGTACAAAATTGTAGAAATATAGAGTGAAAGACTCGCTAGAATGGTGGCAACTTATCTCTGAGAAGAGATTTGATAGATACTCACATTCATAAGAAGATGATTGTTACAATGAGGCTCCAAAGGAATTTTTAACATAAAGAAAGTTTAAAACCCTAACCCTGGAAGATGAAAAGCCAACAATTTTGTGGACCCCGTTTTGGGTAGTTTGGTGTATCAACTTCCCGTGGGCGTAACTTTGGCATACAATCTCCGTTTGGGGTGCATGATAGCTTGTTGGAAATGTATTGAGGAGGAGATTCATTTTTTGGGCTCAATGAAAGACTTTGGCTATCATTGAGGTTCTCGATCATGAAAAAACTTCATTTAGGCCCTCAAAATGGACCTAGAAGTTTAGGAACTAAAAAAATGCTAAAAATAGTAAATTGCCAAAAGATTGTTTTGAGCCAGTTGGAATATGTGGGATGCATATTGATATCCACCTGGATCACCTGCATTGCTGAAGGAATTCATTCATATTCATCATAGTGGCATGGGCTATCCCAGCATTGATTTTGTATTTTTTTGTCCAGTGTAAGAACACTACCCTCATAAAAACCAATTGGCTCACTAGATGATACCATGCAATCTCCAAAAGGCATGGTAGAATCATGATAAAGAACTGCTTCATCAAGGAAAATCTTCTCTCCACAATGCCTATCATAGATGGTCTCTAAGTTAACATCAAAGAGACTTGTGTCCCCCATACCATCAACAACATTTACTTCTTCTTCATCCAAAATCATAGTGTAATCAGTTGGCTCCTCATCCCAAACCACACTTTCACCCTTCTAGAATAAGACTATATCAATTCTATCTTCTTCCTTTTCTTCCCAACCTTTGCAGTCTTGGGTTCTAATGACTCATGAGCGTCCATGTGCTCATTTGTAGGAGAAGAAACATACGAAGAGTCAACATTTTCCTCATTTTTAGAAGTATTAGAATCTTCATAAACTAGTACCTTTTTCCTTGACACATTCACCTTATTTTCCATTGATACTTGGGGTTTATACCACTCAATATGTTGTATGGTGAAAAAATCCTTGAATGACATGGTTGTGTGAAATGCCTCACTAAATGCCAAATATTCCTTCAATCAATCTGCAAACTCCTCATCTTGCTCTTGTTGTCTTTGATTCCTTTCTTGCTACCCCTCTGAAACACAGGTTCCATTTTTCCTTGAATTGTTTTGAGTGTTTTCCATATCCAAACTTGTATACCTTCACAGGCTGGGAGGATCACAAGCTCTGATAATACTGTAGTGTCCCCACTCATTTTTTTGGGTTTTTCACTTAGTCTAGCAATGTAGTCATTTCAACAAACAATTTGCATATGAGAATTTATTAAACAATTTATATGTGTCTCTATTCTCTACTATTATTTACAATGAAGCATCAATATTGGAAATCCAAAGATATTTATTGCAATACATATTTGAGACAACCAAAGTACATTTAAATACCTTAGCAATAGTACAAGTAGAAAATAAGAGGAACATGATGTATATTTCCTGTAGGTTTCCTTCGCTGATATGAAGATGAATATCAATGATATATACTTCAAATAGGTTGTCTTTGCTAATATAAAAATGAATAGGACTGACATACACTTCTTGTATAAGACATCCAACTCTTTCAACCTTTCCTACATCAGTGAAGTCATCCCAGCAACAAGAGACAACACTAAATCCCCCCCAACAATATATGAAAACAACCACAAGTTAAAATCAACCCACAAGCAAGGGTTTAGCTCAGATCGTGGCCTTCACCAACAATAAATCACCTCCACACACAAATATATAGCTTGATATACTAACTTGACCTTAAGATGATAAAAAATGGTTTAGTCAATAGGGGGCTTGTCCTATCAGGAAAAAAACTCATCCAATAAGGGAAACTTGGTCTCCCATCAACCAAAAACTTAGCCAACAAGTGAAATCTCCCTTCCTCCAAAAATAACTCAACTTCTTTGTCCAGGAAATTCACCCAACAATGAATAAATCGTCCCCACTACTAATATACTCTCCCAACACACTAATTCGGTCCCCTCTACTGATACACTGTCCCAACACACTCAAACTTGAACCCATTTGCTAATAAACTCTCCCAACAAGATGGAAACTCGACCTATAGGAAGAAAAATGACCCCAAAACTCAAGAAATGCAACCCCACAACTCAGTTCGACCTCCTCAAGCTCAAATCGACTCCTACCATGAAAACACTAAGCACATATATCAAGGTAACTAACAAATTACATCTTTGAGCCAACTTATGAGGTTAATTTTACTTATCTTTCAATCCAAAAATAATTGATACAAGGTGTGACCTAGTGCCTTCACTTTGAGTGAGTAAACAATTTCCTATGTGTGTTCCTCATCTCTCTTTAACCGGTTATTTATTTTCTTACCACGACCATTCATATCCCCAAAGAATGTGCCTTAGTATCATACAAGTATGGCCCCACTACCAATGAACATCCATATCCCCAACGAAGGTGCCTTAGTATCATACAAGTATGGCCCCGCTGCCAGTGATCGTTCATAGCCTCGACGGGTTTACTTATACTTCCCACATTGCTAAGTGCTTTCAACTTCCCTTTTATTATGTTACACCCTTAATGATTTGTGTATATGTATTTCATGTGCAATTAGGTGTTTAGGGAAGCGAGGTGATATGAAAGTTATTTGTATTTTCCTGGCAATATACTCATTACTGGTTAAGATTAAGGTGTTCCTTCCATCAATCATTTAGTTATAAGATTTTTAATGTGAGGTTTGTGGAGCTCAAATAAGAGTTCTGTAAGAGACCTAAAGTTAAGTGTACTAGCATTATAGATATGAATGCATGGTAACATTGGAGTTCCACCAGAAATCTAGAAAGTCTTCCCACAAGCCATAGAACTTTGTATCAATGATTAAGTGTGATGCTTTCAGTCATAGAGATGCATTTAAGAATAACCCAAATTCTATCATTTATTTGTCAAGGGTTATTAACCCCTTTTCAAACTTCAAGAAAACCGACAAAAGAAAAAAAATGAAACTTTGAAAATGTGCAAATGCCAAATCTACCATTGAAGAATCATAACAATCAAACAAACTTGAAAGCGAGGAAAAGGAAAAAACAAAACTCTAGAAAAGTACAAGGACTTATTTAATCAAAATGACCTAATCATAAAAATAAATTGTGGAATCACGATAATCCATGAATATACCAAGATATCACCAAGGGAAAATGGGTAGACAACTATATCATAAATAAAAAAGAAAGGAATACGATGAATAATAAATTTGAATTCTAATCCCTATTAGATCCTTCCAATATTTTTATATATAACTATGTTATTTCCTTAAGGTTGTGATAGATTAAAATTACTTTTATCAATGTATGGAATTTTAGCAAATCAGACATTTTATTAAAAGAAAATGTCACAAAATTATCTAAGATAAAAATGAAAAATTTGTAAAAACCAAAAAAAGTAACTTAAACTAAAGTACAATTATGACATTGATTTCACAACATGAGGGACACATTCATTAAGTTACACATCAAAAGAGATTTAAAAGAATGAAAAGTTATGTGTAACCAAATATCAAATTCTTTCTCATTTTTCTCTCTTTAGATATTCATGCTTCAAAATCATAGAAAATTGATTTCACTAAACATTTGACAAATGAGTCTTGATCATCAAAAGTTTAAAAGAATACTTAACAAGAAATGTTTAATGAAAGTAATAATGAGAAATACAATAAATAATAGACAGAGAAGAAAGTTAAAGTGAACTTCCCCAAATGCATCCTGATGATGGCTCGTCTTTAGCTTAACATTGACATATCACTCCATAACTGCTTATTTGAGTAAACATAGAGAGGTAATTTATTTGTGAAAGAAAAAAAACCAAAACTAAACTAATTAATCTATTTCTAAACCTAATCTAAACTACATTGAAAACTATGTGAAATCAAACTTCCATTGTAACCATCGAAGTAACTCCAATATTGCAAAAACAAATCGGTCACATATTAGTACTTGGGGTTGTAATACTTCATATCTAAAGATGGGAAGAATCAAATCTAACTCCCCATTCACCAAGAGAATAATATGAAATGGAAACTTCCTCGAAAGGGATTATTCCAACAAGCTTCAAGTGGATCATAGAAAGCAAATTGGGAGTCATTTAATGTTTGTGAAGATTTAATGGAGAGAATACATGTCTCATCAGGATCATGATTAGAAAGAATTTTATCAGGATCATGATTTGAAAAATGATAAAGGGACTTAACAAAGAATACTTCCTTTAAATAAATGTCATTAAATTGAAAAGAAACAAGATGAGGGTTTGACATAATCATTACCTTGCAACACATTACCCCATTTTTCTTTCTATGTTCAAGTTTGAAATTAATGACATAAGATCCTAACATGACCATCATCTTGCGATGAAGTGACTTGGTGTCATCTACAACATGAGAAAAGATTCCATCATTTTCCAATTTACAAACCAAATTAGTATTTCCAATGACATCAAATGAACTAGGTAAATATGCATGTGACTCATAAGAAGTATTTATCAAAATATCATCTTCTCCTTCATAATCATTCAATTAATTAAATTTAATAGCAACATTTCCCTCATTCTTGTAAGATATTTTCTTATCACTTCACATCAAACTAGATTTTTATCATAGAGTAGTCTTAAATTTAAAATCATTAATATCAAAGTGTATGCTATGCTCAACAAATATATCTGGATACAAAGAATATAAACTTTCAAAGTGTAAAAAGTTAAATGCTTCCCTTTTGATAGGATAACCTTCATTAACTATTTCAAAAGAAAAATTATCATGCAAAATCTAATTTAATGGTAAGTTCTGTGAAAGAATATGGGACACGTGTTCACTATTAGAAGAATAAAATGTGAAATCGTCATTAATACAAGCATCAATTACATCTTCAATCTCAGTGTCCATTTGAGAAATAAATAATGAGTCTTCTTCCACCATTTCATTTTCAACAAGAGCTTTAATGCCATTGTTTAATATAAAATTTGAATCTTTAGATACACTCTCTTGTTCCTGAAAATGTATATCACAAAATCCTAACATTTGTTGTTGTATATCAATTTCAGTGTTATTAGTGGACTCAATAGAATTAGACCTTGAATCAATAGTAACTGATGGACTAATATCTTTAGTAAAATTCATATCATGAAATGAATTAACTTCATATTCATCATTATTGTCCCGATCTCGTGTGTTAGAAAGAGAATTAAGATAGAGAAATTGATCTAATGCATCCTCTCCAGAAGGTTGATCTTTCTCATGAAATATAAAGAAAATTAACATAAATATTGAAAATAAATCATCGACAGGATGACCTTCATGTCTGCGAATATTCTATAATTCTGAAGAAACATCATCATAATTATAACCATTGATATTTCCATAACTCATTTATTTATCAAATTGATTGTATATCAAATCAAAGAGATTATTATCAAGATTATTTCTATGATTGATAATCATTGATGTGTCTGTACTTATAGTATAATAATATTCATGAATTATTTCTAAAAAACTTATCACTCATCATTCTCATCTCTACTTGATATTTATGTTCAAGTATTAAAAGCGATAGTAAACATAAAAGCCATTTTCATATGATAAGATCATCTCTTTCATACCATGGAATTGATTTATGAGACTATTGTTTCTCATATTTTTGTTTGTAGATATTAAAATTTTTCTTTGACCAGAAGTATGGTGTAAATATAATTGTCACGATCTATTCCTATTAATGAAGGTTATTGTGCTTCAGGATTTCTTGAGATGATGAATTTCTTCTAAGTCTTGAGAATCAATCTTTTCTATTTGCACTTTAAATAATATTTTCTCTCAATAGATATAGGATTAGTAGATTATATTTATTTTCCGCAAACCTAGATTAATTTAGATAAGATCTTAATGATTAAGTCTCCTATCTAAGGATAAACTTTATTGTTAGTGGCAACTGGGCCCACATATTGGTGGATGTCACCATACCAAATGAGTATAGGCCTAATCATTTCCTTGATCAGGTGATGATCCCCTGTTGCATGAGGGATTTTCCCATATGTCAACATGATGTTAGAGGAAAATGAAAATAACAAAAAGATCTTACCATAATCGGGGATGGAAAGCACTCGAGACTGAAAAAAGGCCTGTTTGATATCCATGAATTCTTTGTTGGCCTCATCATCCCATTTCAAATCATGGTCCTTCTTTAGCATATCTGAAATGGGCCTTACTATATTCGTAAAGTTAGGAATAAACTTCCTCACAAAATTGATTCGGCCAAAGAAGGTTTGAACTGATTTAGTGTTCTCAAGGATATGGACTTATTGGATCCCCTTCACTCTATCAGGATCGATCTTCACTCCATCTATGGAGACGATGTGCCCCAACAATTTACATTCAAAGTCCCCCAATATGTATTTATCAGGGTTCATTGATATGTCAAGGGACCTGCACCTATCAAAAATATTTCGTGAGTAACATGGTCATTGAAATTCTTAGAATATATAGTGATGTCATGTTGATAAACAACAATAACTTTAAAAATATAGTAAGAGAATGAAAAATCCATGGCAGATCAAAAAGTAGCTCCAACGTTCATGAGTTTGAATGGAATTTGCATGTATGCATAAGTTCCCCATGGGGTTGTGAAAGAAGTTTTGTACTTGTCCTTCTTAGTGACTTCTACTTGATTGTATCCTGAAAAACCACCTAGCATTGAAATCATACCACAACCTGTGACTACTTGAATCACATGCTCCATGGTGGGTAGTGGATAATTATCTTTCAAATATGCAAGGTTAAGATTATAAAAATCAATACAAACTCGTATTTCACCAATTTTCTTCCTTACTGGGACCACGTTTTCTACCCAATTGGAATATCTAATAAGCTCGATGATTTGGGCCTTGTAAAGTTTCTTCAATTCTCTTTGTATTATAGGGGGGCATATTTGGTGTTGCCTGAATGGTTTCACATATTCTTTTAGTGGGATCACATGGTTAATGATATTCAAATCATACATTTTCAACTCATCTTATGACCATGAAAATATGTCCTTTTTCTCTCGCACCATTGCCTCGATCTTTTGTCTTTTCCGCAGAGTGCAATCTCATCCAATATTGAGCCTAGGTGATTCTTTTGAGCTGGTGTTTATCTCTATCACCTATTAATCTAAATAAGGCTTGTTAGTCCCAAACAATATACTTGATATATAAAAAAACTTATCCAAAGGGACTGTACCTCTAGAAATCTTGTTAGCTTTCAATGGGATCAATAGAGTATCATCTCCATCCTGTACCTTTTCTACTACCTGGCCATAGAACTAATGAAGGAAATTAAGAAAACTAAAAATATGTCTATCATCCTAAAAAATATACCATGAACCAATATTATCAGGAATGAAAGGTCAAAAATTTACATCAACCATGTATTTGGTATAAGGGTTGGGTTCACAAGGTTGGAAAATTGTAGCTGCAAACACCATAGAGTCTACTAACTGGTTGAACATCCAAGGAACAATAGTGATATTAAATTTGTCAAAAAACTCGATCCCTCCCCACACCATGTGCCTATATCTCCTCAATCAAGGATTCCTTCCTTCACATTGTTTCTTTAGCTCATTCACAATAAGTTTTGAATCCCCTCCCTCCTTTAATTTCTTGATTCCCATATTTCTTGCTCGTTGAAGTCCTAGCAAAAAAGATTCATATTCTTCCATTTTTTTATTTTTTTTTGTACTGGGGGAATCGGCAACTCGCGGTTCTCGTACTCGCGTGACACGGGGTCGATCCCCGTCAGATACCACTATAACCCCAGGTGCAGCCACCTAGCCCGTAAGAATGGCGCACGAGTAAATCTGGGTGAGAATCGAACATGAGACTTCATTTTTACAAATTTCCTTCCATTTACACGGAACTTGCCAATTCGTCTACACCCGTGTGGGCCATATTCTTCCATGTTATTAATGTAATCAACTTCTAAATGAAACGAATAATGGAAAAATATAATTGTAGGATTTATGATAACAACCCTTGCTCCTGATCCAAATTTGGACCAGGAACCATCGAACTGTATGGTCCACAATCCATCGTTCACACTCACTAGAAATGGTATAACTGGTTCCTCTTAATCATTCATCACCACATAGGTTCCTAACTCAAGTTCGAATACTTTGGGGTATAATGGGTAATTATACAACTATTGTAGATCCTCTACATGATGCAACATCTTTTGTTCTTGTAATAGTCTTATTGTATGTCCTAGGTTAATCAAAATATTCACATAAGACTAGTCCATATGGATACTGTTAGTGCTTAAAACTTTCTTACCCTCATGGTTTGTGGTTTTGGTCTAGGTCTGAGTTTTTGTTTGTATTTCCCCTTTTTCTTGTAGATCCAATCATATTTTTCCCTTTCGAGCATATATTCTCTTCGTCGTTTTTTTTCCTTTAGTTGACTGTTTTCCCTGTCAAAATGAGCCTGAGAGAAATTAGTCTCGAGCTTCTTTGTTCTCCTTGAGGCTGGTGACTTCTCCTTTTCCCATCTCTGAACCTTCACCTTTCTAGGCCTAAGTGTGGTTAGCCAAGTCTCCAGTTTCGCTTTCTGCAAGAATGATCGAACAATGACTCAAATCAAGCGAGCGGGCAAAGATTTGTTTTTAGTGGCCAGGATCTATTGAGGAAGCATATCGAGGGTCATTGGGAAATTCATAGCCACCGATTTGCACGAGGATTAGCACCTGTGCTTATCCATTGTGGCCATTGTCATGAAATAGTTTGGGTTGTCTGATCACGACAGGGACATGTGTTAGCTAGTCGGCATTTCAGGAATCGCAGGTTGGGAGGACATGGTTCACCCTTTTATTTCAAAACCTCAAAACGTGAAAAGTGATGAGACCTGGGAGCCTATCTCACAGTCATAGCTCAGATTTCTATGGAAAGGTGGGGCCTAAATAAGGGGGGAAAGAGGCTTTCAGGATTATAAAAGTGAAAGCGCCAATGTGATGTGAACCATCCATCCTGGGGATGCATGGTGCACAATTAAGTCTGGGCACCATTTCGGCTTTCAGGACCTTGAAAGATAGAGGGTTCCTCCTCCACTGCATTGGGAATTTCCAAATCTCGAAACGCTGAAATCATCTCAGCCATCCAACCAAATGCCACATGGCACACATTTGAGTCAGGGGGGTCTAGAATGAGGTGGTTTTGCACGGACCCCCTTAGACCTCT
Source organism: Picea glauca (assembly GCA_000966675.3). Classification (NCBI taxonomy): domain Eukaryota; kingdom Viridiplantae; phylum Streptophyta; class Pinopsida; order Pinales; family Pinaceae; genus Picea; species Picea glauca. The sequence continues at coordinate 27,476 of JZKD02S2398889.1, forward strand.
TACCACTTCCCCTTTCTTCTTACCACCTTCACCTCCCCTGTGATCTATCCTCCACTCACCCTCGTGGTATATCCCTTTACCCTTCACTCCCTCTTTCCTTCTGACACCTTCCCCTATCCCTTCCATGTTGCTCCATCATAAGCAACATGTCCTCCACTCTCCCAAGTGTCGTGTCCCTTCTCTATGATCCATCCACATGGCCCCTCCTCAGATCATCATCCTCTCACCTCCTGCAATGTATCTCTCTCTCCTATTCACCTCCACCTCAACACCTTCCGCTATCTATGTCTCCTCCATCTAATCACCCCCGACCCCCCCAGATTGACGGTCCATGACTCATCTTGATCGATGGTTAGGATCTAATCGTGATTATCCCTTTCGCGATTTTGGGCATGTGAGTCGAAGGCCTCCTCTCTCATTTTATCGATCCCTATTGTCGAAGCCTCCTTTGGGTAATCCCTTTCACCGCTTGTCTCCTCCTCCTTCCATGTCAGTCTCATCTCAGCCTCGTCGACTCCGTCCATGAATTCCTAGCCATCCCTACAGGCATCCAACTCAACTTCAAGTGGAAAAATGCAGAGGTTGCCACGTTGTCCAGGGTGTAGGGTTGACCCGGGCCTTACTCGAACCACAAAAAAGTATTTATTGTAGTAGTTGGTGGTGGGTGGACATCGTTTCCGCCATAAATAGAAAGCCCAGGAAAGAACTGTCAGCTTGTCAACTCCTTGCAGGCTTTTTCTAGAACTCGGTTGTGTTTGACTGAAGTGCATGATTGTCCAGAGACTGTATGCGCAGTCTGCTAGTAAAAATGCATACATAATGCCTTCAATTCAATGTCTCGAGCCTCTTGATGATTTTTTTCTCTGAGTATATGTAGGCATTTTTTCCATTTTTGTATGGATCAGTGGTAGAGATATTCTCCCGAATTGTAAATCTTTAATGAATTTTCCAGTTCTATGGTTATGAACTGTTGCTTGAGACTTCTTGTTTAATGGCAGTCAACTCCTTTATCTTTATTTTTTCTTCTGACTCTGAAATACCAGGCATGGACGATCCAGTTGGGTGATGTGATCATAGTATAATGTAGGTTTGACTATATTTATTATTGCAGTGTTTTCAACTTCCTGAATTTTTCAGATCCAGGAGGATCTTGTATATGAGACTTTTCCTCTAAAGACTGTTGGAAGAATGGATGTCCAAAGAAGACTTTCATTCCTCTCTCATTTTCCTCCACTCACTCACCATTATGCAACTTACTGGCCTAAGTTAGACCAAGACCTCACTTAGTTGTGCATATCCATCCCAGTTTCTGTTATAACCCTAAAATGCACCATACAGGTTTATCTGGCATCAGGCCAACTCATGCCTCTTCCTAGCCAAAGCCATGCTGAACAAATCCTCAAAAAACCACTTAAAACAAGCAACCCGCGCCCTAACTTCTCATGGGGCGCGGGCGAACACTTGCTGTCCTGTTACTGCACGCGGGCATCCGCGGGCTAGCCTAAAACAGCCCGCGGGTATCTAACAAAGCAAAAAATCAGGAAAGTTTCCGCCGGGACATGAGGCTTTTTGTCAGTTAACTGGAACTCTTCGCCATGCATGGCCGAG
>JZKD02S2398900.1:0-29083 GCA_000966675.3 Picea glauca
TCTTTGAGAGTACAGAGAACGACCATGCATATTGTAAGAGTTTCATCCACCTGTTGAACTTTGGAGACACTGGACATATATGATATAACTAAGGGTGGATTTTTTCCATAGACTGCTTCAAACAGAGTCATGTGAGTGGTGGTGTGGTAATAAGTGTTGTACCATCATTCTTTGAGGGGTAACCACTGAACCCATTAATTTTGTTTGTCAGATTCAAAACACCTCAAATAGGTTTCCAAACACTTGTTGATCACTTCAGTTTTTCCATGAGACTGAGGATGATATGTTGTGTTGAGATGCAATTAGGTTCCTTGGAGTCGGAATAATTCTTGCCAAAAAGTGCTTGTGAAAGTGTTTTCATGATCATAAATAATAGAATGAGGCATGCCATGGAGTTTGAATATATTATCCATGAAAGTTTGAGCCACAGTGGATGTTGTGAATGGGTGTTGAAGAGAAAAAAAATGATCATATTTGGAAAGATGATCCACTACTACCATGATGACGGTCGTATTTCCTGATTTCGATAAGCCAAAAATGAAGTCCATAGAAATATTTGTCAAAATAGTAGGTGGAATCAGAATTGGTTGGAGCGTGCTTGGAGCTTTGACTGTATCTCCCTTATTGTGTTGACAGGTATCACATTCAGCTACAAAGGTGTGGATATCATGTTTCATACCTTCCCAAAAAAAAGAACATTTGACCTGTTCATAGGTGTTGGTAAGACTAAAATGCCCAGCTATAGGTGAAGCATGAAACTTAGAGAATGATGGATTTAAGGTTCGAGTCTTTTCTTAAGTACATGTGACCTTTATAACAAAGCTCATCATGGTGCCACGATTACCCTAGAGAATCTTTCAGATCCTTTTGCAATGTTTCGATCAATCTTGAAATTTTGGGGTCTTGCAACCATTCCTGGGGAACCTTCTGAATCTAATCTGTGACAATGAAAGAGAGGGGGAAAAGGGACCTGTCTTCTTCATATTTCCTGGAAAGGGCATCATCCACCACATTTTCTTTTCGTTTTTTGTAGATGATCTCATAATCATATCCAAATAGCTTGGTTACCCATTTTTGTTTCTCTAATGAAAAAAATCTTTGTTTTAGAAAATACTTGAGGCTTTGATGATCAATTTTAATTTGGAAGTGTAACCCCAAGAGATAAGGACGCCGAAGATCCACAACATACAGAATAACCAACATTTCCTTTTCATGGGTGGATTGGTCGAAATGGAACTCACACAATTGTTTGTTGGCGAAAGCCAAAGGTCGACCATCTTGCATGAGGACGGCCCCAATGCCTTTTCCCAAGGCATCACACACTAGTACAAAGGCCTTGTTGAATATATGAAGAGCCAGAACCAGATAAAATATTTGAAGGAATGGTCAGTTGTTGGAGTCCAACTAAAAGCATTATTTTTAAGGAGCAATGTGAGGGGAGCTGCAATTTTTCCATAATTATTAACAAACTTGCAATAATATCCCATCAAACCTAGGAAGCCACGCAGACTTTTAAGAGTTTTTGGGTGTGGCCAATGCTGCATAGATTCAATTTTCTTTGGATCCACCCTGACACCATCCTTGCCGATAATATGTCCTAGGTACTCAACTTAAGATGCTCCAAAAGCACATTTAGAATGCTTAAGAAAACATTTGTGCTGGGATAGTAGCAGGAGAACTTGATCCACATGGGCAAGATGGGCTTGCCAAGTTTTTCTATAGATGAGAATATCATCAAAGAAAATCAATACAAAATGATGGAGGAAAGGATGGAAGACATGATAAATGAGACTTTTAAAGAGCATTATAGAGGCCGAATGGCATAACCAAGAACTCATAGTGACCCTCATGAGTTACGAATGTAGTCTTCGGAATGTCTTCTTCTTTCAAACAAATCTGGTGGTATCTACAGCAGAGATCAAGTTTGTTAAAATATTGAGCACCACGTAATTTATCCAAAAGGTCATCAATGAAAGGAATGGGAAATTTCTCTTTAATGGTGAGTTTTTTGAGAGCGCTAAAATCAAGACACATGCGCAAAATACCTTCTTTCTTGAGTACCATGACTAGTGTAGAAGAATATGGGTTGGTATTGGGATGGATGACACCAAATTCTAGCAATTCTTGAACAATCTTCTCAATTTCATTCTTTTGGGTGAAGGGATGATGATAAGGTAGAACATTTGGAGGTAGACTTCCCATAACTAGAGGAATGGAATGATCATGGACACCTCGAGAAGGGGGAATTCCATGGGGGATTTAAAACAAATCTTGGTTTTGGGAGAGGATAGATTGGAGGTCGGGATGTACAGAGGGTGTCTCAATCGCCTGAATGGAATGAATTTGAGAAATAATTTCATAATGACCTTTTCTAAGGAGGTTTTCCATTCGATGGGAACTGTTGATCTCTAGTGACCCTGTTGTGATGCCTTTGGACTAGTGTTTTTGGCCCTCCTACTAGAGTTTCATGGTTAATTTATGGAAATCCATGGTGATAGGGTCGAGAGTGCATAACCATTTTGCACCAAGAACAATGTCACAACCTCTCATGTCAATAGAAAACATATGATATTTCAGGTGGTACTGACCAATATGGAGGTGCACATTTTCACAACGCCCTCCAAATTTCATGGAACCCCCATTGGCAATCATGATTTGGAAATTATTAACTGGATAGATATAACAATTCACTTCTTGGGAAATTGGGTGATGAATAAAATTATGGGTTCTTCCACTATCAACTAGAATTATGACTTTCTTTTTATTAATGTACCCAGATAGCTTGAGGGTTTGGTTAGCAGAGAACCCAGTGAGTGCATTCAAGGAAATCAGTGGTTCAAATTGCGGTGGATCAGAGGGAAGATTAAAATCAGCAGGGGGGTATCTCAGGTACATGGGAAACATCGACCTATTCTTCAGAAACATCCTCAGTCATAGACATAAAAATATTGTGTTCCTTACACTCGAGCCGCATAAAATACTTGTCATCACAATTATAAAAAAGACCCTTAAAGTTGACGTTCATCCATTTTGGCCCGAGTGAGTTTTTGGATCTTCAGGGGAGTCCAAGGAGGGGTGGGCAGGGTGGGTTTAGGGCAAGGAATAAAGGGTGTTTTTTTGGTTTGGGATGAGACTACTTTTTTTTATTACTTGGCCATTTTAGTAGATTCCAAACAAGTTTGGGGGTGAGCCATGAGGACATGGAAAAATATTTCATCCTTGAGACCACTAATAAAAAATTCTTTGAAAAAAGCATATGTATTTCCCTCCGTTTTGGAAGCCAATTTATCAAAAGAATTTATAAACTCTTCAATTGGGCCCATTTGTTTCAACTTGTTCAAATGTCCTAAATGATAGGTGCCAGTGTCAAAGCAGTCATAAATCTATTCAAAAACTGTGTCCAAGCCACATACCCTTAGTGTGCATTTTTACACCACTGCCACCATTTTTGGCATTCAGGATGCAAATGGATAACACCATAATGGAGTTTGGACAACTCATCGGTTATGTCTTGCAAATATAAGTAGTGTTCCATTTGGGTGACCCAGCTCGTGGGGTCTGACCCATCAAATTTTTCCACATTCACTCTAGGAAGGCATAGGTCACACTGAAATTGATTGGACTAAAAAGTCTTAGAAGTGGAGGAAGTATCACCTTTGGGCTGTAAGGGTATGTCAAATGAGGGAAATCCTCCAGGAATATTCAATTTGGAGAAGATCTGACTCGTAAAGGATTCAATTTGGATTTCCACATGGGAAGAGAGGTCGTTTGTCATGTCTTGTTTTAGGGCTGTCATTTTGGTGTCTATGGTGGAATTTGTGGAGGAAGTGATGGTGGAAATATTGGCATTGATTTTCTACAATTCCTACTGGGTTGTGGAGAGATCAGATGACAAGGTATTGAAGCATGCTTCAAGGTCTTAGTTGTGGGTGTGGGTCATGGTGAAAGTGGGGCATAGGAAGGGGGTGGGTGGGTCTGCACAGAAAAGGGGTTATGGGGGATGGGTATAATGAACATCAGGATGAAAAGGGGAATCCAATGGGATAGGTCCAAAATAAGGAAAATAGTAATCCAATGGGATAAGTCTCAAAGGGAAATCTTGCAGATTTATTCTATGATTTGAATAATATAGTATTGGAGAAATGTCCAAATTCTTAAAAGAAAGAAATTTGTAGAAATTTCACAACCAAAATGCAGGAGGCAAGGTTGCATGACAATAGATCTTGTATGTTCCTTGTTTGTTATGTTTTCATCCCAAGGGTTGGGATTTTTAGGGTTCCTATAGACAAGGGTTTTCCCTTTGTTATAGCTCTATGATATATGTGTGGGTTCGAACAATAGTACTCATCCTAATATCTCAGGGAACTGTAACACACCCACCACGGGGCTAGAAGATTTTCGGCTTTCTTTCCTTGTTCTTGAGGGACAACACTCCCCGAGATTCTAAGGAGCCTAGCGTAGACCCTCCTTTCCCTTTAAAGTCCCCCATATGATCGTGGTTATGCCCACAGTCCTTACCAAGAAGGCACTTCTGCTATCGCAATATGGGGAGTCATGAGGCAAGCAATCCCTTGATCTCTTGAATTTTGAAGGGTCGAAACCCGAAATGGACCTAACTGCTTATCGAGATTAACAACAACCCGGAATAATTTTGGTACTCTACCCTTCAGGGTTTCTTCCATCGGGATTTCAGGATGTGCGATGACAGGAGGTCTCGCACCTAGGTTTCTCGGGAGACGAAACTCTGAAACCTACATACATGTGTGTGTGTGTGTGTGTATCGCTCAGCCTATTTCGAGAATTCACAAACTGGGTTTTCAGGATATGCGACGATAGGAGGTCTCGTACCTAGGTTTCCCGGGAGCCGAAACTCCGAAACACCAAATTCTAAGCATGTTCCACTATTTCGGGGTTTCCTCCATTAGGATTTCACGAGTCGAGGTTTTGAGACTGGCAAATACATGGGGCCCGCACTTAGATACCCAGGGTGACGAAATACCGAAATATGATAACTTCTCCACACTCCATCTTTTCGAGATTTCATAAGTTGGGATTTCAGGACTTGCGAGTACAAGGGAACTCGCCCTTGGATATTCTGGATGCCAAAACACCAAAATATCAGGATTTAGCCACATGCTATCATTTTGGGATTTTTCATGTCGGGATTTTGGGACTTGCGAGTACAAGGGAGTTCATCCTTGGGTATTCCGGGTGCCGAAATACCAAAATATCCTAACTTATTCGCAAGCTATCATTTCGAGATTTCGCATGTCGGGATTTCGGGACTTGCGAGTACAAGGGAACTCTCCCTTGGGTTTCCCAGATACCGAAACTCCAAAATACCAACTCTTAAACTTACTCATCTTATTTCGGGGTTTCTTCCATCGAGATTTCGCATGTCGAGATTTCGGGACTTGCGAGTACAAGGGAACTCACCCTTGGGTTTCCCGTATATCGAAACTTTGAAATACCAACTCTTAAACCTGCTCATCTTATTTCGGGGTTTCTTCCATTGGGATTTCGCATGTTGGGATTTCGGGACTTGCGAGTACAAGGGAACTCGCCCTTGGGTTTCTCAGATACCAAAACTCCGAAATACCAACTCTTAAACCTGCTTATCTTATTTCGAGGTTTCTTCCATCGGGATTTTGCATGTCAGGATTTCGGGACTTGCGAGTACAAGGGAACTTTCCCTTGGGATTCCCAGATACCGAAACTCCGAAATGTCGAAATCTAAAAGGACCATTCTCTCTCGTGCAAGGTTTTAAGACTTACGCCCTAAAATCCTCCAGCAGATCCTTGGATAAACTTTCAAAAAGGGTGTCCCTGTGGGGAGATTTATCCAGGGCATTACTTGAGACAAATACGGGAATAAATTTCCCAAGAACAGACTTGAAAACTGAATCCATTCAATATATATATATATATATATATATGATCCATAGNAGAACAGACTTGAAAACTGAATCCATTCAATATATATATATATATATATATATATGATCCATAGGTGGTCTTTCCAATATAAGCATACAACTACCATTTCTGATCAAAACACCATACAGACAGTCTTATACTGAAACCATTCACAATTGCACAAACCATGAGCATACATGTCAAAATATTAATTCCAAGATATGAGATATAACACTTATCAGAAAAACACCAAGTTTGATGCAATTGTTGGGAGGGGTGCTTGTTTCCACCCAATCATAGGCTCAACGATTCCAAATGGATTTACCACTAGCCACCCCCGAGCTTAGACCACGATGTTGTGAGACTGAGTCTTTGTTCGTCAGAAGTCGAGAACGAAGGTTACTATCATTCTTCTCTGCTTATCAATCACTCTGTATATTTTTCCAGATTCCTTTCGATTTCTCCTCTCTTGCGATCTCTATCGCGATTTCTCCCTTCCACACCTCTTTCCTGCCTTTTCTTTTCTGGCGAGGTTCTGTGTGGCACAAAATTCCCCGCGGTGGTCATGTCTGAGGCTTCCATGGATGGGTAGTTCACCCCCGTCCCTCAGTAACTCATGAGGAGCCTCTTCACCTACCAACCTAGTGAGTAATTCATTTCGGGGCTAACGAGTTGCTTTTGATCTTCGGGCCAGTGAAGACCAAATATGGTATTTGTTTCGGTGGAAGTTAACGCCACCATTCCAAGTGCCTTCCACCACCTTTCATCAGCCATCGTGGTCTCTTTTTAGCACATCCCCCTCCCAACAATCCTACAACATATATTCATAACATTATTTACATTCGTCGACATTTTATACTAAGGTCCATTCAAAATCACACATTCACATCTTTGAGTCTGCCATAGTTCTTGGCCAGTATAGTTATTTTTACAGACTGGGGGAAACAAGGTGTTACAAGAATGAACTAAGGAGGATATACCATAAACTCAGTTGTACTACATGATTACCCAGGTACTAGAGAGTATATTCCCAACTGTTGTTCTCGGTGGCAGTATAATAGTCAAGAGGCCGATCGATTTATCTATAGCAGGTTTCAGGATACCTAGGCCAATCCGTATACAAGTTTTTTCTAATGCACTACCACTCGAAGGGGTACCAGCAGGGGTTAAAAGGGTGTCCAACAATGTCAGCTTAAAAACCTCTTGTATTTCTTGTGTGTTTATTTCGCCAACCGCAGCTTTATGCGTTGAACTACAAATCAACATAGTTTTAAGACGTAAAAACACATCTCTACCCTAAAAACAATTAACCCATGATTATTGCAAAGGAAAGTTCTCTGATACCACATGTTAGGTACCATATCTATTATAATAACATAAAATAGAAATACTGCATAAAATAATAGCGAAACAACAAAATATAAGGAACCATAGCACCAAAATAATACCTTTATTGATAGGAAACAATGTTCACTTGCCTCTTCGAGCGAGAAACCTCTAGCAGAGAAACACTCTATTACAATAATTCTCAAGACAAAGACTTCTCATGCCCTCGACTCCTATTTATACTAAATCTATCTACCAAAAGAACAATCTAGAGGAAGATATTTCTAGAAGCAGAAGCTTCTATTAGTTCTTCTTACATTTGACTTATTCTTCCTTATTAATAGGCCTTATTTATTAATATCGACCTTTATTACATGGAAAATATATTATTCTACCTACTTGAGGGGTTAATTATGTTAGGTACCTAACAATTTTGTTATTTTTTAAGAAGGAAATGAGAGTGCAATTTATCATACTAGATAACTAAACAAGATGGTATTCAAAATTTGTAGACTAAAGAAAGGCAATTACCAATGTTCCACATTCAATATCATGCAATTCAACATTCAAACCTTGTATGTTTTGCAAAATTTATTAATTTCAAAACAATTAATTCATTGTAGGTGTGTGTAATGCAATAATAAATCAACCTTAAACATGGATCTCTTAGAATAGTAAGTTCATTGCACCTATAGATCTTCTTGAGATAGACAATTGAATATGAGAGTTCACTAAGGGCTTAATTGGGTAATCCATTGGTTAGTAGAGTTGACCAAGGTAATTTATTGGTATACAGGTCAAGGTAGAAAGTAAGGAGATCTAGGTGCGCCTAGGCAATCAAAGTTGATTATGTATTCATCATTCTAAGGAGGTCAGTTATACTTTGTAGTGATATATATAGATATTATGGATCGATATATCATAACATATAATATTATATGATGTTTTTGGGGTCCTTATGTTTCCATTGTTTGTTGAGCTATGCTCACTTGTGCCTCAGTGTTGTAATGGTGCATTTAAACACAACCATTTCTTATAATTCATAACACTTATATTCTACAATTCCCTGGTTCTCCACCATGGTATAAGAACTATTCGTTTGAGACATATCCTATTGTTTACATACCCTTTGGAGGCTATCACTTATACATTATCCTATTGAGTTTAATCTCTTTGGTAGCTTATCTTAGGGTTTCAATTTGAATATTGAATTGGGTTTGGCGTTGTAGAGTGAGTATGACTTCTAAGTTGGAATGGGCACAAGACATGGAAACTTTATTGAAGAGAAAAGCACTTTGATATTTTACAAAGATCAGAATTCCATATCCTACAAATGTTCCATATCCTACGAATGATCAGTCAAGTTTCGTCATCGATGGTAAGAAGAATGAGGCTATAGGAGTTATAATGGCCTACATCTCTAAGGAGATTCACTTTCATACAAGAGAGATCAAATGTCTAAATCAATTCTATAAGAAGTTAAAGACATAATATTTGAAAATATTGATGAAAGTCAGGTTATGAAAATTGTGAAGGAGTTGATCTCTCTCAATCCTCTCTCTTTTGAAAAGCTTGACAATTATTTGTATCATGTGAAGGAGTCATAGTTGAAATTGGGTGAATGAAAAAAAACATGTTTGAAATAAATGTGATTGAATTATAGAAATGATTTTGATGAATGTAAATATACTACATGACGTATTATGCTTGAAATTATGTGCTAGTTGAGCTTCCACAAAAGAATAGGGTAAGTATTATCCTTTGATTATATATATGGTTTTATAATTAAGGCACATTAAAGATAGCTTGATAAAGGGAAACTTGAAGTTAAGCAACAATCCCATATACTTGAGGGAAAATGTTGGAAAAACAATAGAGAAAGATGTTGAGAACATAATCAAGAGAAAGAATGGTATTGAGTCAACTATATTGATAAGAAGAAGAATGTCAACAAAACATCTATTAAGAAATGTAAGAAGAAGAATACATGCTAATATTGTGGGAAGATAGGACATCTGGAGAAGATTTGTCGAAAGAAAATTCAAGACCTTGATGATAAATTCAAGAATCTAAAAGGGGAAGTGTTGACTAGTTGGTCAACTAACCTATAACATCAAACTACAGAAGCTAAGGAAGATAACTATACATTCTTGGTTACTACTTCTAGGGCATTTCATGCTCACACTTCTAAATTGCGTGGATAGTCAATATGAACCAAATTCTCTAAATAACATAAAAACAGAAAGAAAAAGTAATTTTGTGCCTTGAGAATGAAAGAGAGAGAATAAATAAAAAGCCTCTTCGAGGTTGTAACCTTATATTACAATATGTCCAATGCACAATATATGCCTATTCAAATGAATCCCCTTTATTTCATGAGGTATTCACTGAGTGAAGTTGTGAAATAACACTTGTGTTTGTGGGATACTAAATAATACCCAAGCTAATTTCACTATATATTGATAAATACCTCCCAAAATTGTTTAACCCCCCTCCCAATACATATTTCTAATAAAAAACCTTATTTTTACTAGATACCTCTTTTTATACCTCACAATACCTATAAGCCCCCTAATACTCACACCCCCCAACCCCAATACCTACAGTATATGTTGGAAAATTAGTTCTCATTGATGTCAACACTAAAAGAAGCATTGAAGAAAGTTTAGAAGCTTCTAGAAGTGATGGGTGTATTTGAAGAAGTCTCCAAAGTGGTCCCCTTATGGCATAGATTTAAGCAAGGCCCTCACCAGAAAATGATTTGAAGAATTCTATAAGAATCCCTTGAAATATGGTTAAGTGGTTGAGTGGTTAACAAGCCCCGTAGGTTTGGTCATGAAGCCCAAAGTTGATTGAAGAAAAAGAGTATGAACGACATTTCAAATGCATGCAAAACATCCATTGATTGATAACCCTCGTCAAGTAGTCTTCAATAGTAGGTGGCACGCCATGTAGTTCCTCGCAGTTGAGGAGTTATTCCCTCTTAAATATGAAGCCCCAAAGCATTTTCAAGAATCCTCAGATCTAAGGTCAAGAAGTTATAAGTTGGCCCTAAAGTCAAGTAAAGGGGAAAACATTTTTGCAAAAAAGAAGTTACAAGTTGGCTCAAGGTCAAGTAAAGGAGGTACTTGGAAAATTATAAATACACATTACAAACGTCTCATTTTCACTCATTCAATATTGTTATCTCTTAGCACAATATTGGTAGCGAATTTTAAAGGGAATATGAAGTGAAGAAGGGAAAATTTCTAAGGGAAGATGAAGTCTTGTGATGATTTGTTCTAAGGTATGTTTTCTAAAGGTCATCTTACCATTTTTGCTATAAAGTTTTTTCTAGAATGATTTAGATAGAAAAACATGGAGTTTGTTGAGAAGACATATAAAGTTACATGTGGTACAAATATTTGCTTCTGGGTCATTGTACATTTGGATATACAGTCTATGGAAGACATGGTTTTTAACTAGTCCTGTAACTAGTCTCAAACCGGTGTTCCAAGTAAAACAATCATAAATTCATCATATATGATCCAAATTCTATGTGACCAATTGCATTGGAAATAGTAAAATCCTTAGTATGTTTTATGTGAGTTTCATAATCAGATATCAAATATTGAGCATGTGGCATGTTGTACAAGTTCTCTCTCTAGGATAGGCCATAATTCAGGAAGGTCTTCCATTTTCGCTATAAATATTTCTCGGGGATGATTCAAGGAGTGAAACTTGGAGGAATTTAGTAGAAGCTATCAAAGAAGATTTGGTACAAGTTTCATACCTTGATTCATTACATATATGGATTTATACTTGTTGAAAGTTAGGGTTTGTGACTAATCCAAAAACTAGTCCCAAACATGTGTTTGAGATTAAATGGTTATATCTAAATCTTGGTAGGTAAAAATTGAATTCCACTTGTTGCATTAGAAGGAGAAAATATACTGATGTCTGAGGTCCAAGTTTCAAAAACATAAATGGAAAATTAAGCTTGTGGTGAATCTTACAAGTTTACAGATTTGAGGTACAATTTTGAGCAACTTTGTATGCAGATTTAAGAAGTGATGTTGGGGTTTATATGTGGACCCATGTGGAACTAGGATTTCTATGTGGTCCCAGTTTGATGATGATGATGTATCAATTATGGTGTATCTATTTTTGATGATGTTGATATATCGATTGTGGTGGATCTAGTTTTGATGATGATGATGTATCAATATCAGTGACAGTAACAATGATAGGTTGAGTTTGGTTTGATGATGATGATGTATCAATAACAGTGATAGGTTGATTCTCTCATTTATATTTAATGGTGGCAGGGTGGTGCAAGGTAGGACATTGAAGTCTCATTCAGGTTGGTTCCTAAGAAACAAACGTGGTTGGGTGGTGCACAAGAAGATTGGTGTCTTCATATAGCAGGTTGATGCTTGCAGGGGATTTGAACCTTCCTTTGAGTTGGTTCTCATAAAACTAGGGGGTTGGATGATGTCGATGCACGCAACCCTCAACCCGCAGGTCGGAAGGTCCACGTCAACACAGGATCTTTCCCTTTACGCTGGCCCGAAGAGATTTCAGAATGGCTCTTCTATTTCCCTTTCGGGAAATCTGCACCCACAATCAACCTCAAGAATTCCCCCCTTGTACTTCGGGAGATTAGACTTCACACTTCGCGAGTCCGGTGTTCGAGTGCTTGTCTCTCAAATCCTCGAAACCTGAAAACAGTTAATGCTAACCCATCCTCTTTCTCTTTCGAACTTTTCCTTATCACAATTTTGGCGGTCGCGGTGTCAAGAAGCTTGTCCCCGCGGTTCTCGAAACCCGAGTTTCTGAATTTCTGACACACTCACAAAGTTGACCTTTCAACGCCCCTTTACTCCATCAGGACTTCAGAGTTCACGATATCACGAATCGTAATGCAAATTTTTCGGGACTTCACCCCATGAAATCCCGAAATGGTCAATTGAATTGGCTTCTTGTCGAGAGTGCACCACCTGTCCACTCGCTGACTCCTCTGTGGCCCACACAATCCCTTTAGCTTTTGGGACTTCGCGTTTCATTATTTCGCGATTTTCATTGCAAAGTTTACGGGACTTCAACCTACGAAACCCCGATATAGAAATCCACATTTAAATCCAACGGCCCTTGTAGCTTGGATCTATGCTCCTACTCCTCCTGAGCTTAGAACCTTTCGCAGCACTTGTTGTAACTTCCTTGCTCCTTCGCGAGATCCGACGGCTCACGGGACTTCACGGATTCTCCACAGAGAATTTCGACCGTCCGTCTCGTTCCTTGGGAACCCAATCTCCTACGATCCCTCGTCACTACGCCTTCCTCCAAACTTTCAAGGTGCTTGGCCTCTTGCCTCCCTTCGACTCCTCCAAAGGTCCAAATCCTTCTGAACTTCTCACAACTTTGAGTCTTTCAAAAAACCTCTGCTCGCACTCCTTGCGGAAGACTTTCAAACACTTTCAAGGGTTGAACTACTTCGACTCTGCGCACACCTACAGCAGCAATTTCTCAATGCTTCACTCAGGTTCGAAACTCTGATACTTTACTCGGCCTATGCACTCCTTGCACAGCTCCTGTGCCTGACTTCACTTCTGTGTGAACGATAAGAAAAGCTATCTCTCATGAGATTTCAGAGATAAATCTCTGAACACCTTGTCGACGCACTCCTTGTGGACAACCTCAACTGCACTCCTTGTAGGATCTCTTGCTCAGATAGAGAAACAATTGAAACTCATTCATTTTCCCTTTCCTCTCAGATTTCAAACATTCAACAAGAAATCATTCATACATAGCATAAAAGCAATTGCATGACAGAAAGAGTAAAAACATTCATGAGAATAACATTCAAAGATGCATACACCGAGAATATATGGACACCATGAGTCTGAATCACAGCTTTGTTGTATTAATTCAAAACTTTTGTACATGGAGGCTGCTACACAACTCTCTCTGCTTCTCCTCTATGCTCTCCAGAATTTCCATAATAATAATATAATACACAATGAGGGTGTCTATATCCCGTTTCCCTCTTGCGCTCCAAAACTGTCTAATCTAGCATTCAATTATATCTATCTGCATTTACTACTATAAATGCCTCCTACCTACTAAGGACGAGAGAAATTCGCTCAAGGTCCGTTTACATTATACAAGTGCGCCTCCATTTGATGTTTCATTAATGGTTCAAGATATTTCAAAATTTGTGTTGGGCGCTTTTCCAGCTGTCCGTTGTCTCCATGCTGGCTCTCTTGAGATGCTCCTGCATCATACTCCCTGGCTTGAAAATTTTAATGGGCTCTTGTCCATGAGCTCGCGTATGGTGTGTCCATGCCTCTGGATCTCCACTTCATTCTCCCATCTTGCATATTCAACTGGATGGCCCTTCCACTTGACCAAATATTCAAAGTATTGCTTCCGTCTGGTCTTCTTGCTCACTCTTTTGTCCAGTATGCACTCCATCTGCGGCTTATCTGCAACTGGCATCTGTTTTTTCCACTGGATCACTAGATTCTCATCTCCTGTTCCTGCTTCCTCAGCCTTATATGGGTACAAATCTGAGATATTGAATATCGAAGAAATTTGGATCCCATCGGGTAATTCAATCTCGTAAGCATTCGCCCCAAATTTCTTCAAGACCTTACATGGTCTGATTTTCTTCATCTTCAGCTTATTATATGTTCCTTTCATGAACCTTTCCTTTCTCAAATGTGACAGAATCAAATCACCAACCTCAAATTGAAGTTGTCTCCTGTGTTGATCTGCTCTGCACTTATATTCTTGGC
Source organism: Picea glauca (assembly GCA_000966675.3). NCBI lineage: Eukaryota > Viridiplantae > Streptophyta > Pinopsida > Pinales > Pinaceae > Picea > Picea glauca. The sequence goes on from JZKD02S2398900.1 coordinate 14,019, forward strand.
TCGAATTCTGCAAACGTTCCTTCACTTGGTTGAGAAGTTCCCTCATCGCCTCTGCAAATTCTTCTACACTAGCACTCCTAGTCACAGTCTGTTCTGAATCTCTCAGCTCAAAAATTCCCCTCAGCTACATGCCATAGACAGTCTAAAATGGAATCTACCCTGTGCTTCTATTAACTGAGTTGTTATAAGCAAATTCTGCCTGTGGTAATATGTTGTCCCACTGGCTATGGTGTTCTGTCACCAAGCTTCTCAGCAAGTCTCCCAGACTTCTGTTCACCACTTCTGTCTGTCCATCTGTCTGAGGATGATAAGTCGAACAAAACAACAAGTTAGTTCCCAGCTTCTTCCATAAGGTCCTCCAAAAGATCCCTATGAACTTGGTGTCTCGATCCGAAACTATACTCCTTGGCAAACCGTGAAGTCGAATGACTTCTTTGAAAAACATATTCGCAATGTGAGTTGTGTCACTGGTCTTCTGACATGGAATGAAGTGTGCCATATTGGAAAATCTATCCACCACCACAAAGATTGAATCAAAACCTCTTTGTGTTCTTGGCAACCCCAATATAAAATCCATGTTGATTGCATCCCACAACCTTTCAGGTATGGTCAATGGTTGATAAAACCCTGCATTATGTTTCCTTCCCTTTGAATGATGGAAAATTCTGCATCTGTCCACGAATCTCTTGATGTATGCTCGCATTCTCGGCCAAAAATATGACTCATTCAATTTTGCGAACGTCTTGTCGTGACCAAAGTGTCCTGCCAATCCTCCACTGTGTTTCTCCTTCAGCAGGTTCTCTCTCATGGAGAATTTCAGGATACATAGTTGATTACCTTTAAACAATAATCCTTCTTAGATCATATATTCTACCCATTGGCTTCTATCCCCGAGAATTGGATTCTCAGTTGCTTCATATGCCTCCTTAAAATCCTGATCATCTGCGTACATGTTCCTGAGATCATCAAAACCCAACGTTTTGACTTTGAACTCCTGCAATAGCAAACATTTCCTTCTCAAAGCATCAACAACTTTGTTAGCAGTACCAGAAATATGTTTTATCACAAAAGTGAAATTTTGCATATACTCAACCCATTTGACATCTCTCTAATTCAACTTTTCCTGTTGAGTCACAAACTGCAGTGCATGATTGTCACTGTATAAGACAAACTCCTTCGGGATCAAGTAATGTCTCCATTTCTTCAATGCCTGAATGATAGCATAGAACTCCTTATCGTAAGTGGAGTACTTCACTTTCGCTTCATTCAACTTCTCATTGAAGTATTCTATCGGCCTGTCTTCTTGACTCAAGACTGCCCCGATTGAAAACCCACTTGCATCACATTTCACCTGAAATGTCTTTTGGAAATATGGCAACACCAGAACTGGTTGTTTCGTGATCTTCCTCTTCAACAGATTAAAACTCTTCTCAGCTTCTTCTGTCCAGTGAAAAGACTTGTGTCTTTTCTTCACTGTGTCCATCATCGGTGCACTAATTCCACTGAAATTCCTGATGAATTTTCGGTAGAAACTAGCCAATCCGTGAAAACTTCTTACCTCAAAGGTATTCTTCGGTGATGGCCAATTCATGATTACCTCCACCTTATCTAGATCCATCCTCTATTTATCTGCAGAAATAAAAAATCCCAAGTAAATGAGCTCTGTATTCATAAATGATGATTTCTTCATGTTTATCAACAGCTTCTCTTGCTGTAACCTCTGCATCACTGTAGCCAAATGTTTCAGATGCTCTGCCACTGTTTTACTGAAAACCAGTATGTCATCTAAATATACGATAACAAACTTTCCGATGAACTCCCTCAGGACTTCGTTCATCAACCTCATGAAGGTACTCAGTGCATTTGTTAAGCCAAATGGCATAACAAGCCATTCATACAACCCTTCATTGGTTTTGAATGTTGTCTTCCACTCATCACCTTCTCTCATGCGAATTTGATGATAACCGCTTTTCAAATCAATCTTTGAAAAATACTTTGCTCCACTCAAGCAATCCATCAGATCATCCATCCTTGGCAATGGAAATCTGTACCTGATGGTTATCTTGTTGATCACCCTYGAGTCAGTACACATCCTCCAGCCTCCATCTTTCTTYRGACTGAGTATTKTYGGAACAACACAYAGACTCAAGCTTTCCCTGAMCAAMCCTTTGTCCAACAAATCCTRGACTTGYCTYTTRACYTCTTCATTYTCTTGTGGCRTCAATCTRTAYGCARYTTTGTTTGGAAAAMTRGCTCCWGGTATGAGATCAATATGATGACTCACACTTYTRATCGGTGGAAACGAAYGAGGTAGTTCATCCACTACTATGTCARYGAACTCTTCCAGTAGTTCYTGAACTTCYTCTGGTAAATYRTCCACYCTTGTGYTGGTCAAAAYAATCTTYRGTTTYCTKACCACAATGAAYTGTRGWTCCTCCTTCTTCTTAACCTMTGTAAGAAGTTCCTTCCCAMTCATGAGAAGTAYAGTGTTKCTTACTTCCGGYTTCACCTCCTTATCCTTGATTGGAAGCAACATGTGAGTCCTCCCATTCTTCTCTAGGGTGTATGTGTTCATTCTCCCATCATGAATCACATTCTTGTCATATTGCCATGGTCTACCCAGCAATAGATGACAAACATCCATAGGAATGACATCACAGAGTATCTTATCATTATATCGTCCTATCTTGAATTCAACTAAACATTGTTTAGTGACAGTTACCTGATGTCCTTTTTGTAGCCACGAAACTCTGTATGGGCTTGGATGATCAATCGTCTCCAGCTCCAGTTTTTCTACCATCTCTGTAGAAGCGAGGTTATCTGTGCTACCATTGTCCACAATGACCTTGCATATCCTGTCCCTGGTCTTGCAAGAAGTCCGGAAAAGTATGTTTCTTTGGACTGAACTCTCCACCTCCTTCTCTGGTGTCAAAAGAACTTTTCGCATCATCAACGATCTTCCACCTTCAGCATCTTCCGCCTCAACATCTCGCCTCTGTGATTCAGCGATATGAGTCTCTCCACTCTCTTTATTTTTATCTGGACACTCATAGGACTTGTGCCCATTCTTTCCACATGTGAAGCATGTTATTACTCCACCTCTTCCTCTTCCTCTACCTCTGGTACGAGGAAAAGTATTATTGTCAGCATAATATCCTCTCTGTTCAGTATGTTGCCCTCACTGTGAGGTTCCTCCTCTCTCAGTTCGAGTCTGAGGTTTCTTCCAGTCCTCTTTGGGCTTCTGATATTTGTCCTGGGCAATTGATTTGCCTCTAGGATGACTCCTGCCTCGGCCTCTTTGACCCTGCTTTCGGCTCAGCTTCTCTTCCGCTTTTAGAGCCATCTAATAAGCATCTTCCACCATTCGGATGGTTACCATGCTCATATCATCCTGAATGTCGTATCTTAGGCCATTCATGTATCTGGCAACCTTCTCATCATCGCTTTCCTGATGACCTGCCCTGATGTTCAGCTTGTAGAATTCTTCAATGTATTCCTTCACTGTCATCAACTTCTGTCTCAGGTTCTACATCCTCCTGAACAAAGTAATTTGATAAACTTTGGGGATGAATTGGGCCTTCATCTTCGTGATCATTCTATCCCAGCTTTTGATCTTCTACTTGCCTTTGCAGCGCCTGTCAGCTTGTAGTTCATCCCACCACAATGTTTCATGTCCCTTTAATCTTGTGACAACATGCTTGAATTTTTTGTCTTCTTTGACATCTTCATAGTCAAAGTATGTGTCCAGAGCTCTAATCCATTCTAGAAGCTCCTCTGCATCCAGATTTCCCTCATAAACTGGAATGTACATCTTCTCTCTTGCACCCATTCTTGCAATAGCTCTAATCAAACGTTTGTTTGTTGCATCTTCGGTGGAAACTTCTTCTTCATGTTCAACCTCAATTTCAATTTTGGAATCACTAAGATCCCCAACACTGGTTGTGTGTCTCTGTGTTGTCTCCATGTCTTCAAGTCTAGCGCATAGATCACGCATTTGTTTTTCCATAACTGGATCAATCATCTGCCTAAATCTTCTTCTCGGCATTTCCCTCTCCTCTGACTGATCGTGTGTTTGTCTATCCCTTCTCCTTGGCGGCATGGTGAATTTATCCTCTTCTCTGCTATAGAAAGCAAAGAACTTTTTTGTGCTCTGATACCAAAAATGATGTCGACGCATGCAACCCTCAACCCGCAGGTCGGAAGGTCCACGTCAACACAAAATATTTCCCTTTACGCTGTCCCGAAGAGCTTTCGGAATGGCTCTTCTATTTCCCTTTCGGGAAATCTGCACCCATAATCAACCTCAAGAATTTCCCCCTTGTACTTCGAGAGATCGGACTTCGCACTTCGCGAGTCCGACGGTCGAGCGCCTATCTCTCAAATCCCCAAAACCTGAAAATAGTCAACGCTAACCCATCCTCTTTCTCTTTTGTACTTTTCCTTATCGCGATTTCGGCGGTCGCGGTGTCAAGAAGCTTGTCCCCGCGGTTCTTGAAACTCGATTTTCTGAATTTCCAACGCGCTCACAAAGTTGACCTTTCAACGCCCCTTTACTCCATCGGGACTTTTGACTTCGCGATATCGCGAATCCTAACACAAAGGTTTCGGGACTTCACCCCACGAAACCTCGAAACGGTCAACTGAATTGGATTTTTGTCGAGAGTGCACCACCTATCCACTTGCTGACTCCTCTATGGCCCACGTGATCCCTTTAGCTTTCGGGACTTCACGTTTCATGATTTTGCGATTCCTGTTGCAAAGTTTACGGTTCTTCAACCTACAAAACCCCGATATAGAAATCCACGTGTAAATCCAAAGACCCTTGTAGCTTGGATCTACATTCATACTCCTCCTGAGCTTAGAACCTTTCGCAACACTTGTTGTAACTTCCCTGCTCCTCCATGAGATCCGACGGCTCACGGGACTTCGTGGATTCTCCACAGAGAATTTCGACCATCCATCTCGTTCCTTCGGAACCCGTCCTCTTGCAGTCCCTCCTCACTACACCTTCCTCCAAACTTTAAAGGTGCTTGGCCTCTTGCCTCCCTTCGACTCCTCCGAAGGTCCAAATCCTTCTGAATTTCTCATGACTTCGAGTCTTTCAGAAAACCCCTGCTCGCACTCCTTGCGGCATACTTTCAAACACTTTCAATGGTTGAACTTCTTCGACTCTACGTACACCTGCAACAATAGTTTCTCAATGCTTCGCTCAGGTTCAAAACTTTGAGACTTTACTCGGCCTGCGCACTCCTTGCACGGCTCTTGTGCCTGACTGCACTTCTGTGTGAACGAGAACAAAAGCTATCTCTCCTGGGCTTTCAGAGATATATCTCTGAACACCTTGTCGATGCACTCCTTGCGGACAACCTCAACTGCACTCCTTGCAGGAACTCTTGCTCAGATAGAGAAACAATTGAAACTCATTCCTTTTCCCTTTCCTCTCAGATTTCAAACATTCAACAAGAAATCATTCATACATAGCATAAAAGAGATTGCATGAAAAAAAGAGTAAAAACATTCATGAGCATAACATTCAAAGATGCATACACCGAGAATATATGGACACCATGAGTCTGAATCACAGCTTTCTTGTATTAATTCAAAACTTTTGTACATGGAGTCTGCTACATAGCTCTCTCTGCTTCTCCTCTATGCTCTCTAGAATTTCCATAATAATAATACAATACACAATGAGGGTGTCTATATCCCGTTTCCCTCTTGTGCTCCAAAACTGTCTAATTTAACATTCAATTCTATCTACTTGCATTTACTACTATGAATGCCTCCTACCTACTAAGGACGAGAGCAATTCGCTCAAGGTCCGTTTACATTATACAAGTGCGCCTCCACTTGATGTTCCATTAATGGTTCAAGATATTTCAAAATTTGTGTTGGGCGCTTTTCCAGCTATCTGTTGTCTCCGCGCTGGCTCGATTGAGATGCTCCTGCATCATTGGAGCCCTCTTCCAGTTGGAGCTAGAGAATCTAGTGAGTTGGATCTTCCTTCAGTTTGGTGCCTGTAAACTACGGGCTTGGAGCCTCCTTCCAGTTGGAGCTAGAGAATTTAGGGATTTGTAGCTTCCTTCAGGTTGGAGCCTGTAAACAAGGGGTTGTTGCCTCCTTCCAGTTGGTGCTGGAGAATTTTGGAAGTTGGTGCTTCTGGTGAATGTAATATTCAAGATATATATTAAAAAGCATTCCATGGTTTTCTCCCATTTGGGTTTCCACGGAAAATTCTTGTGTATTGTGTATATCTAGTTATATGTTTATGATATCTTGAAAGTAATGATAAGTGATACATTGATAATAAGTTGATGTTTATATGTTGTGATTAAAAATAGTAAAAAGTGCTCAATATTGATTCAACACCCCCCCCCCCCATCTCAGTATTGGTGAATATTCCAATAATTGGTATCAGAGTAGGTCCTTCAAAATCAGTCTAACCACTAGAAGGTAGATTATGGATTACACAAATAATGGAATGCCAATGTTTGATGGTAAAAATTATGAGATATGGAGCTTAAGAATGAAAGTATTTTTAGAGTCACAGAGGTATGATGTTTGGTACTTAGTTGTTACATGATACACTACTTCAAGGAAACCTCTGAAGACTGCAGCCAAGAAGGAATTAAAAAGGAACAAAAAAATAGAAATGGATTCCATCCTGGATGGATTACGTGATTCGGTAAAAGTCAAAGGGGGGCATTTCTCATCAACCAAAGATCTTTGGGATAAGATAAAAATTTTCTACTTTAAGGTATCTCTTCTTGCAACCATAGAGCTAGAGAATGTTGATCAAGATAAAGAAGATGTTGAGATAGAATAATAAGAAATTGAAAATGGCAAAGAACATTATGAAGAAGGAAAAGTGGATCTTAAGGAAGAACTAATTAGTGCTTTTGGTGAGCTAAAAGGAGAAAGGAAGAAAAAAAATTCCCTCAAGGAATAATCGATCAAGCTAAAGGAAGGTTCTCAAAACCCTAACAAAAACTATGAAGAAGTCTAGAAAATTATTATAAATCTAAAGGTTCGGCTCGAAGAAGCCAAAGTGATTGAAGAAACACTCAAAAATCAGTTGGAAGAAAAGCAGTGTTTGGAAGATGAAATAGTGTCACTAAGAAAGGAAGGAGAGAAGAGAGAAGAGATATTGACAAGTCATCTTAAGGAAAGATATGAGGACTTAAAAAATATTGAAAAATAATTTAGTCAACAAAAAAGAAGATTTGGATAAGAAATCATCTCATTGAAAACCCAACATGAAGAAGCAAAGAGAATGGAAGAAATAATGAAGATCCATATGATGATGAAAGAAGAATATTGTTAGAAGCTTGAAGAAGAAGTCATCACATTAAGGGTTGAAGTTGTCAAGATCAACAAGAAATTGAAAATCACTCAAATACTAGAAGATATTCTCAATTGTCAAAGGTCACACATCAATAAATCGATTCTTGGATACATTGGCAAGGCCTCATGCAAATATTATGCAAATTTTGATCCTAGCAAGAGCGTTGGAGAGAGAGGAAGCTCCACAAAACCAATAATGAAAGCTGAAGAGATGTGTTCCATGTTGTCAAAAAGGAAGAATGAAGAGAAAGCTAAGAATTATGCATACATTCTCAAAGGAATGGATCATGGTCGACAATATTCAGAGAGGAATGAATGCATAAGATATGTATCTCCAAGAAGATCTTGTACTTCCAATCATCAAAGAAGATTCAATCATTATGAAGGAAACATCAGAAGAGAAGATCATGATCAACTAAGGCATGAATTTAGAAGAACTACATCACAAATAATATCATTTACTCATAGGTATCAAATTTTATTTTTTGGTTATTGTTTTACTTGTATTAACTTTGGACATAAAATTGTAGATTACAGAGTGTATGGAGGAAATTTTCAAGAAATAAATGTTTATGTGGATCCTCACAATATTGAATGTTACAAATGCCACAACCATGGACACATGGCTCTTGATTATAGAAACATGATGACGTATTTCATGAAGGAAAAAAATGATATCAGATACAAGAAGGTTTGGAGAAGAAAGAAAAAACAAGAAGAGCATGTGAATGAAGAAATCCCAGAGATCGTGCTCACGATATTTACAAAATTGCAAGATCATGATGAATCTACAATAAAAGAGGAAGATGTCAAATTTCAAAAGGATGGTCTTGCAGCAGAGTAGGTCTGTACATTTTTCTGAGCAATCCGACTTGGAGACTCCAAGTAAATGTGAATGTTGAAGAGGGGAAGTCTAAGAAGCAACTATTATAGATTAGAGAACTATATTTTGAGCAGTCTGAAGTGTTTTTTGCAGATGTTTGGAAAGGAAGATTCATAGTGGATTGATGGTAGAGGTGCATAATGTCTCATGAAAAATTCTTTGATTAAGGAACAACTTTTGGAACACATATCCATGCAAGCATGAAGAGGTCAGCTGGTAGTTATGCAAAATATGTTGGGCATTTTTTCATTGATGTAAACAGTCGAAGATCATTGCGATGTGATGATGATTTTTTATGATGAATTGTCATTGATGATAAACAGGGTGCAAAAGAACATTATTAAAATCTCAGAAGAAATAGCGATGAACAGATCAGAAGGAAGAACATTAATCGAAGCTCGGAAGAGATGATGCACAAGAGTCATTCGATAAGGAATAAGACTAGATCATGACCGTCGAAGGATGAATTCAGTAGAATGCTACAATTGTCGTCAAATCTAGGAAGTCTAGAGAAGGATCGTCAAATCAACACCTGGTTAAGTCCTGACCATCGGATCAACACAAGCAAGATTTATGGGGGAGATAAATTGTAGAGATCGGAGAAAAAACTAACATCGGTGCATGTTTAACCTCCACAATCCTCCTAGACCATCGATCTATAGATTCGGCAAGATCAACGGTTGGCATTGGTTCCACTACCAACGAGAAGTTTCCATTGCGGAATTCGATGATGGTTTTAAACATCATGCTATTTGGGATTCCACAATCATCCTTGATCATTGATATACTCCATGATGAATCATGAAATTTAGATCAAGCACAATGGAAGGATAGTGTAATGTGTACGAAAAAATTGACAACAAGCAGTGATCATAGTATCATGACTTATTCGGTAGGTAACCACTCTAGAGGGATTGAACTACCTCATAGTTCTAGTAACCCGGAGTCCCAGAAAGCCGAAGCTCCAAAGTAAGATCTGATCGTCCGTCAAGAAGGAAGATTCACGATCGAGATCCTAAAAAGCACATAATGAGAAGACCATTAATAAAACACCTTGTTGAGGTTGCATGGACCGTCCACTCAACTACAGATCAAAAATCGACCGTCTGATCTAATTCAGAGAAATGCACTCCAGAGAGATTGAACCTCTTAGAGTTCAAGTATCCTAGATCCCTGAAGTCATGAATGGACGAAATGAATCTGGACAATTGATATAAGAACTTATCATAGTTGTTGGATCAAGGATTCATATGAACATGTGACCATCAACACATCAGGAGATCCACGTTAGCAAGGACATGTGGTGCAATTAGATGGTGACAAGTTTCTAGGTTCAAATGGCACTTTAGGTTACATAAATCATGAATCTAGGTGACACGTGGAAGACACTTAGCCAATGACACGTCATCAATTTATGTCACTCCAGGAGTATGTCCTTCAAGGGAAACCAACGTCTACCACCAGTAGTTGCCCGAAGCACGAAGTCATGAACTAATGTTGGTCGTTGATCTAAGATCCTCTGGATTCTCACATGACCATTGGATCAAAACATAGTGGAAAGATACTTAACCACTCCCATGTTGACCACTTCGACGCTGACCAACTCCGGAGGAAATTGAAGCATCAATTATCTAGACCTCTGAAGCCCCAGAGTCCCGAAGTCCCGAATTAAATAGTGGTTGTCCATATCAACCTTGGATTAAGTCATAGCCGTTGGATTAAGCAGTAAAAGGATAAGTAAGGATTGGATCTAGACAGTTGATTTGGTTCCAAGAATCACACCAACCATCGGATAAACCCTTGTGAGAGGTAACCACTTCGGGGAGTTGAAACTCTAGAAGATTTGATGAGAGGGGAAAATCTCAAAGGCCGAAGTCTGAAGGACTAGGTTCCAACCCCCAGTCACGAGTTACGAAGACATAAATTTGTGAAGCGCTGGGAACATTGCTTAAATTAATAAGCCCGTGGATTTGCGCATATCGTCACATGTAAATGGTTTGAAGGAAGTGCCTCTGCAGAATATGATTTATGCAATATTTGCAGAGACATGTAGTCGAGTTAAAAACGAAATATATCCATATCTATGATCAATTTATGAAAAGAACTCTCATTAAATTAAAAAAACCTTCATGCTAATGTTTGAATAATAATAGAACTATACCTGCACCATTACCATTACCTATACCATGACATAGACCATGACCTAGACCATGATTTAGACCATGGAAAAACAAGGAATGACATGGAAAATCATGTCAAGGCAATGTCTAGGTATAGATCTAGGTCTATGTATGGAAATGTAAGGAAAGGTAATGCAAGGAAATCTAAGGCAATACATAACAAGGGTAAGCAAATCTAGACATGGGAAGGCAAGGCAAGGTCTAGGTTTAGGTCTAGGTCTAGGTCTACATGCTATATATTGTTATAAAATTTAATGAGTTGAAAGATTAGTTTTTATTTCTTTGATTTAAATAAGGCCCTGAAGTTATGTTGTCTTTCATGCAATCCAAAAGAAATTATGGATCAATAGTATAATGAGACTACACCATAAGGATGGAACATGAACCTATTTAGTGACATCCCTTTCTATGTAAATCATATTAATTATGATAATCCATGTTTGACAACTATGAAGATACCTAAGATATATGAATAAAGAGAGATTATGTTATGACATTGAAATTCTTGTGCAATTAGTTTTATCTAAGATAGATGGGATAACAAATTGTAGAATTATGTGCTTAATGAATCCTTTGATTGTAATTTTTAGGTATTAAACTTTTTCATGTTGGACTCTGACTTTTGTTAGACCGAAACCCGAAAGAATTAGTCTCTACCACAATCGTCAGAGTTAGGATCCACGATAGGGGGTTAACACATGTCGAGAAACTCATGGGAAGTGTTGAACCCAATGTCCAACAATCTCCCCCCCCAGCGTGTGTTGGGTGAGATTTGAACTTGAGACCTGACACTCAGATACCATTTGTTGCACTATGATTTCCATTGGACCAAAACCTGCAGACATTAGTCTCTGCTACAATCGTCGAAGTTAGGATCCACAAGAGGGGCTTAACCCATTTCGTAAAACTTGTGGGAAGCGTTGAACCCAATGTCCAACAACGCATTTAGTACAAGAATTACTTTTTTTAAGAAAAAAAAAGGTATGATACATGAATGCCATTATTTTTTTATTAAATTAACTCGAAAACAAATTTATTAGAAATTAATTGACTTTGGAAATAATTTAATGGTGTTTATGATTATAGAGACAAATTTTTATAGGTGACTCAAAGGACAAGAAATTCTCTATAACGATGAAAATTACTATATTTTTACAAACAATTAGCTTTATGAATATAATAATGAAAGTACCTTTTATATGAATTATGATTAGTCAATGCAAGGCAAGGAAATGCAATGCAACGCAGGGCAATGTGAGGCATGGCATGGAAATTCAAGGCAAGGCATGGCATGGAAAATCAAGGAAAGGCATGGCATAGCATGGAATGACAAGGCAAGGAACGACATGGCATGGCATGGTATGGTAACAAAAGGAAAGGCATGGAAAGCAAATGTATGGCATGGCATGGAATGGAAATGCATGACATGGAAAGGGAATGCATGGCTTGAAAAGGCATGGCATGGAAAGGAAAGGAAATGAAAGGCATGACATGGCATGGGATGGCAAGGCAATGCAAGGCATGGAATGGCATGGCAAAGCAATGCAAGGAATGACATGGCATGGAAAGGCAAGACAAGGCATGGAAAGGCATGGCATGGCATGGCATGACATGGCAAGGTAAGGCATCACATCGCATAGCAAGGCATGGCATGTCATGGAATGGAAAGGCAAGGCGTGGCATGACATGTCGTGGCAAGTCAATGCATGGCATGGCATGGAAAAGCATGACATGGCAAGGAAATGCATGGCATGGCATGGCATGGCATGGTAAGGAAAGGAAAGGTATGGCATCACAAGACAAGGCATGGCATGGAAAGGCAATGCATGGTATGGCAAGGAAAGTAAATGCAAGGCATGGCATATCATGGGATGGAAATGAAAGGCATGGCATTACAAGTGAATGAAAGGAAAGGCGCGGCATGGAAAGGAAAGGCATGGCATGGAATGTAAAGGAAAGGCATGGCTAGGTAAGGCATGGAAAGTGAAGGAAATGCATGGGATGGAATGGAAAGTGAAGGCAAGGAAAGGCATGGCATGGAATGGTGAGTGAAGACAAGCAAAGGCAAGGCATGGAAAAGAAAGGCATTGTATGGCATGGAAAGTCATGGCATGGAAAGGCATGGAAAGGCCTGGTATGGCATGGCAAGGCAAGGCATGACATGGCATGGCATGGCGTGGAAAGACAAGGCATGACATGGCATGGCATGGCAAGGAAAGGCATGGCATGGCATGACATAACATGGAATGGCAAGGCATGGCATGGCATGGCATGGCAAGTGAAGGAAAGGAAAGGCATGGCATGGAAAGGCAAGGTATGGCATGGCATGGAAAGGCAAGGCAAGGAATTCCATGGCATGGCATGGCAAGGCAAAAACACTTCATTGGATGGAAATGAAATTTGTGATATAAAGTTAAGTCATATGTCCTTGGAAAAAATGTTTTTTATTTCTTAGGATAAGAAATGTTCCTTTTTTTGTGATTCTTGTTTCATTGCAATCCACATTTTGATTTGAATTTTTCCTTGCATAATGTTATGGAAAGATATATTTATTGGTGTATAGGTTATAGGTTAAAATGGCAAGCTACTTGGAAAGACATGCAAGGAGGGATTAGTATATTTTATATTATAGTGGTTTTCTAGGGATTTGTAAATATAACAACCTATATTTTGGCCTTAGAAGGTTAGAACTTTGATTTTTACTTATCTTAGTGATTCATTGCTTAGTATTTATTTGGTTTAGTTAGAATCATATAGAAATTTGATATGTATACATCTTGATATATTTATGTGTTGCGGGATATTATTTTTATTGTTATGTGTTTATGATGATGATAGTTATGTGATTTGTTTAAACATGCAAATTGAAATGTGGAACTTTGGTGTGTGGATAATAGTTCAAAATTATGTTGTGAATGTATAATAGATGCAAGGCATCATGTGAATAAACACACATTTCTTAATTGAACATAAATACAAATAAGGATTCTCAAATGAAATTGGTAATGTATATGCATGGATGTGAGCAATGCGATATCCAAATGAGTATAGTGTTGAGGTGACCAAGGCATGGCATGGCAAGGAAAGGCAAGGCATGGCATGGAAAGGAAAGGCGAGGCATTGCAAGGCAAGGCATGGAATGACAAGGAAAGGAAAAGCATGGCAAGGCAAAGCATGGAAAGGCATGGCATGGCATGGCAAGGCATGGCATGGAAAAGCATGACATGGATTGGAAAGGCATGTCATGGCATGGCAAGGAAAGGCATGGAATGGCACGACAAGGAAAGACAAGGCATGGCATGGCATGGCATAACAAGGCAAGGAAATGAAAGGCATGGCAATGAAATGAAAGGCATGGCAAGGAAAGGCAAGGAATGGCATGGAAAGGAAATGCATGGCATGAAATGGCAAGGTGAGGAAAGGAAAGGGAACATGAGGCAAGGAAAGGGAATGCAAGGAAAAGAAAAGGAAATGAAAGTCTAGGCAAGCAAAGGCCAAGAAAGGAAAAGCTAGGCATTGATCACATACTTTGTTGTGGATGCCCCATCCACTTGGCATCTTGCACATTCATCCATGGAGTTGGATACAATGGAATTCACACATGTGGATTGGTTGCATGCATGCACATTCTTGGAGGGAACATTCCATGTGGACTATTGGCATTTGAATTGTCTTGATGCATATTTTTGGTGTTTTTTCCCCTTCATGAACATTATTTGGTGCATACTACTACTATTTTTGGATGAGGGAGAATTGCTTTGGAGAGGATAATGTCCACATGTTGTAACATGGTCAATCATGGATTGAGGAGAGATCTAACTAATTTATTATTATAATATTTATTTGACTTTTCATGGAGTTAGTTAGCAAATAATAATATTTTATTGTATAAGAGAAGGGACTCACTCTATAGAAAAGAGTTTTCTCTCTCCATTGTAAAGGGTGGAGAATTTGGGTATTTAGGAGCTCTCCTCTTGGGATACATTGTAGAAAATTTTGGCAAGCTTAATGGATAATTTGAGGTATGTTTTCATTTCATGTGAGGCTTTATTGTGCACTCATATTTTATGTGTTGATTTTGTATTAAAAAACCCTTGTAATGTGTTGTGATTTCCATTATAATGAACCATGCCTCATTTTGGATAGAGTAATGTGAGGTTTCAACTCTCTTATTTATATTGTGATTATGTTAGCCTATGTGATTCTTATTATTGGTTCTTGGAGTCTTAACTAGGATGGGACTTCAGTCTTTTGTCAAATTTAGGTCCTTGAGAACCATAATTGTGTATGGATTTAACACTTAGAAATATTTTCCACCATAAGAATATTTTTAAAGCATGATGCAAGTATTTATAATCACTTTAGAAAAATGAAATATTCTTACTTACATATACTTCCTTCGCGCTATAAAAAGTAATTAATCAAATTAAATAAATTCATACTTTGAAATTCATACATCCATCAATGTAGAATACAGAAACAATGAGATTCATAAAAAATGTTCCATGAAATGTATACACACACACACACACACACACACACACACATGTTGGAAATATGGCTACAACAGAGATGACGCAGATGATCAAGGTTGTCATTGATGGCAATCGATTGTTTATGAAGAACAGATGCTGAAACACGCTGCAATACAAATGTAA
>JZKD02S2398911.1:7835-21536 GCA_000966675.3 Picea glauca
GCCTTTAAAACCTGTAAGGGAATCTAGGGACACCTAGGAGTGATTTTAGGAGTAACTCTAGGTGGGTGAGGGAAATAAGACAATTAATTAATTAAAGAAAATAATTAATGGAGAATGTGGGGGATGGATGACACTTGTATGAAGGAGAATTTTTAGGGAATTTTTATTAAAACTTTAATTAAATGAGATTTAGGGAAAGAATGGAAGTTCTGAAACTCTATAAAAGAGAGGGAGGAGAAGGAAGGGGGGAATCAACCGTTAGCGTAACGTTACGCTGCAGGAATTTTGACTTGACTGATTTACTTGTGGGAGTTGGGATTTCCCAGCTCGGAGAGGAGTGGTAGCTCGGCCTTGTGAGGCGAGCTGGGAGATAGACGTACCATATGGATAGTGTGTGGCCCCTTTGTGGCTTGGGGGGCTAAGGGGGAAGCGAAATACCCCTAGTGTTGGCTGGGAGGTACCAGTGAGGTCTCGACGGTCGACGAGTGAGAGCGGCATGAAGTGCGCAGACATCATTCGAAGCGGGCGATCAAGCAATGGTACGCTCTTTTATTTTGTAGAGTAGAATGCATTAGTATTTATGCTTGAATTTGATTATTGATCGTAAATGGATGGGATGTTTAGATTAATAGCAGACACCTTTTTCTTAGCCTAGTTGATTGCTTGGTTGATTGATTTCCCGTGGCCTTCGTCCCCGCTTGACTTGACATCCCTGTGGTTGATTGTGATCCATGTGTTGTTTGCTCTTCGTCCTTAGCACGTCAGTCCTTGCCTGAGCAGTCAGCCAAGAGCTTGATCTACGGTCATCACCTTAGCGTTAAAAGACCTATGGATCTCAATGCCCTTCTTTTCTATGCGAGGATGGTGAAGTGAAGGACGAACTCTACTGTCTACCTCTATTCTGTCCTTGGCTGAATGGTTTGCCTTGCTCCTTAATGCATTTAATAACCTTGAATTTGATTGATGGTGAAGTTCCTTGTTGTGCGATTTTTTTTTGATCAACATATTAATTTATCTCTGCATTTTATTTATTGTTGGATGAACCCACATTGTGTTGCTTTGCCTTCCTCACAACTTTACCCTATGACTGTTGATGGCCCTTTTTCTCTGCAATTTGTCTCTGCACAGTAATAATGGATGAATTATGTCTTGAGCCTTTTCCCTTTCGTTGATTTCCTGAGATTTTGTGGTCAATGTTCTGGTTGGGGTTTTACTGATCCTTGGGTTGGATCCTTATGCTTCTGCGTTACCCCTCGTGGCCGTGTATTCCTAGAGGTTGTATGTTTCCATTTAAGTTATCAATGTGTAGTTTTACAATCCATTGACGATCGTTGTTATAGTTATAATTCATAGTCGTATATGCATGGATGTTGTGTAATTTGTAGTTCAATTTTTATTGTATCCTGTGGTAAGTAATGATGTGTAATAGACATGGTTTTCCTTTATGAAAACAATTTATATAGCGAACCCTGGAAGCTATGGCACTTATAATAAGTGAACTCATACCTCGATTGTTAGATATTGCATTGGCGATTTATATTTTGGGTCTGTCAGTGATGTTGTATTTTAAATGACAATTTGTATGCTATATTTTTCAAATGGCGAATCTAGATTTTATATTTCAATGGCAAATTCATAATTATATTGCAAATGAAGAATTATTTCTCTGGTATGTTGGCGAGTAGTTATATTCCTGGCACTCAGCAGCAATTCAAATAGAATTGTGATCATATCGATTAAGCCTTGACTCTGATCGATAGTGGTTAGCATTGTCTTCTTGGCCTTCTCCACCTCGGATCCCAACAGACCAGTAGCGATTCAATTAAACTTTGAACCATTGAATAGCCTTAGTTCAACCGACAACCACAACAAGTTACACTCCTTGATTTGCATTATAGTCTCCTTCTAGTGTGATTTCACAGTGAATTCCCTTTTCTTTTACTATTTCGGCAATGTCAATCCCATCTGGTGCTTGCCCAACTATCCCTCGTTTCAATAATGGCGGCCAGGGGGTTTCCTTTGGAGCGTTGGGCACAGTGTTGCCCATTAACCATGACTGTGTCTGAATGGCCCCTTTATTTGTGTTGTACCACGTCCCCCCCTTACCATTTTAGCATTAACATTTAAGGTGGTCGGATTTAGAAATGTTGATCGACGTGCATCCTGGCTGAGCATGCCTAACCTCTGACAGAAACCATTTCCTTTTTTTAAAACAACAACCTTCTAAGTTTTTAGTCATACTTTATTAAGGTCTTTAGCTAGTAAAATGCATTGGATTAAACTGGAGTCTAGGTGTTAGAATGGGTTGATATGCCCATCAGTGTAATAGCTACCTTCAGATTCAAAGGGGATCTGTTAAGGCTTTTTCTTTTCCATTAAGGCTTTGATAAATAAGGCTTTTCATTTTTCCCATTTGTTTATAATTTCTAAACATTGGGTTGGGTTTGTCCCGGTCCTTTTTTTTCTTCCTAGTTTAATCAACTGTTATTGGGTTAATTTGTCTGTGTTTTCAAATAAGAATGCATGTAGATCTCCTAATCCAACAGTTGTATTTTTCAGGTGGAAGACTGTCTTCCTTGGGTAATTCTGTGGTTATTAAAAATGCTTATAGATTTCCATTAGGAATTATTGTTATCGCTTTCACACCTCTTGAGATTAATTGTAATACAATTCCTTTCAATCAACTCTATAATTGGGTAAGGATACTTGACAGCCAAACTTTGGATCCATAACTCCTTATAGATCAACAATTGTTCTTAATTATTGCAACCCTTTAAATCTAGCAATTCTATTTTAAATTTGGGATAAGAAGAATTGGTCTTAATATAATTTTGAGGGTATTGTTCTAATGTAAATTAAGCATCGTTCTAATGTAAATTGAGTATTTCTCTAATGTAATTTGAGTATTGTTCTAATGTAAATTGAGTATTGTTCTAATGCAAATTGAGTAATGTTCTAATATAAATTGAATATTGTTCTAATGTAAATTGAATATTGATCTAATGTAAATTGAATTTGTTTTAATGTAAATTGGGTATTGGCTCAATATAATGTTGCTTTTGTTTTAATATAAATTCTTGTGGTGATTGTGTAAAATCTTGGGAGGTATTGTTTTAATAGAGGTGGGGTAAAAAGAAAATGTTTTATTATTAGGTTCACTCCTTCGCCTTTTGACTTCTTGCATAAGCAATATTGTTCTGGGATGTTGACGAAGTCGTTCAGCTTGCGCTGCCCGTTGAGGGTATTGATGTTTATTTTTGAGTAATGGTTATACTTGGTTATGTAAATCGTTGATGTGCTTGGCTGCTCACGGTAAGGGCTCTTGCTCTTGTGTATTTAATATTGGGTTTCTAGGATGATGGTCCTCATTTCAGTAGTCTTGGTTTGCCTGTGTTGGGAAGGTTGTAGACACCTCCATGTTCCTCAGAACAGTCACCAACCCTGAGACCTTAAATGGTTAAAATTGATGGGAACCTGGGCTTGAGCATTGCTTATGTGTCTTGGAGGTCCTAACCATTGTAGGGTAGGATGAGCGGGTAGTCAATCTTATTTATTTGTCGATTGATTGTTGTTCATTGCATGCAGATACTTGATGTGCATCTTAGGTCGTCATGTTGTGTTCGTCATTGTATGTGTCTTGTTTGTTGTCGGGTGGCGACGCAGAGTCAAATGTGTTTATTACCCTTGTACACATGTGCAAAAAAAAAAAAGAAAGATAAATTTTACTGGTTATAAGAGGTTCGTCGTCTTAATGAAGAGGTTCCTTGCATATGGTATCAGAGCGGGTTCAACTCGCAACTTGGGATCACTACGGATTTCGTTTATATGATTGATTATATGGTTGTTGATTGAGTTGACTTGTGTGCATGCATGTAATCATGGTTAGAGGACATCGCAGAGGAAGATGATGGGGTGAGAGGGGAGGAGGCACGATGCCTCTAGTAGCATCCATGCCTGAAGGGTCGAACCCCTAGGGAGACGAGCAGGTTCTCGGGCAAGAGCAGATAGCAGTTGGTGATGTAGTCGGGATGATGAGATCTTTTCAGTGCATGTCCAAGGCACTGATCAACCATTTGGAAAGAGATGAGGCCATGGCGTCGGCACCCCCTGAGGTTTCACCACGTGCTCCGGTCGGTATTGGTAGTATTCACCGTGAACTCGAGAAGGTCAAATTTCCTGAGTTCTTTGGTGCCCCGGACAGTGCAGCCACCGATGCATGGTTGGAGAACATGGCAATGTGTTTCGCACTTTGCGATTATACCTCCAACATGAAGGTCTGCATGGCGGTCTTCCAACTGAAGGGGAGTTCTCTTCTATGGTGGAAGATGCTCCTACTGTCGCTGAACATGGTCGTCGAAGACTTGTCATGGGAAATTTTTGAGGAATGGTTCCAAGAGACGTACCTTTCAGAGGAATTCATTGAGCGTCAGCTCAATGAGTTCAACACCTTATGACAGGGAGGTCGTACGGTGCCCAAGTACAAGGCCTGTTTTATGGAGCTACTCCGATATTCTACGCACCTTAACATTGAGAAACTTAAGGTCAACAAGTTCATGCTTGGCCTTAACGACAACCTACATGCAAAGGTTAGGATTTTTATGCCTCAAACCTTGCATGATGTCATTCAAAAGGCCCTCATAGTAGAGGAGGATATTATCAGTGGGGTTCAGACCAGGACTTCAGCGAGACCAGCAGGACAGGTTTCATCTAGAACACAACAACACTAGACACCAGCGAGACATACGCCGAGATATTGTGGCTTCCAGAGGGGATCCACTTTCACTACACCCTGATGACCGATGCCTCAACAGCGGACACCTTGTCGGGGACCATAGCATCAACAACAACATCACTTGCAGCAGCAACAGTTTAGGCATGTTCAATAGAATAGAACAGGGTTCTAGGTTGGTGGGATGTCATCTTCTACTACGGGTACCAGGACTACTGGGCCGAAGAAGGGGTGTTGGATGTGTGGAGAGCCACATTACCAACGCGACTGCCCTATGGAGAGGACTAGAGCGAATGGATCAGCCGGACCCACGACCGTGGGAGATATGGGCAAGGCCCATTGGATTCATGCAGTGATGAATAACCGCCAGGAAGAGCATCACTTGATTATGCTCAAGACGATAGGTACCGTCGCTGACCAGACCCTTAGTATTTTGATAGATCCCGGTGCTACCAAGAATTTCATTTCTGGTGCAGCGCTAAAAAGGATTAAGGTAAAGGTAGTCGAACAGTATGAGTTTAGCTTCGTAGAGATGGTTTCGGGAGCCAAACAAAAGGTTGGAGGAAAGGTTACATGATGTATCCTTAACTTGGGAGAGTTTGTCACACGGGCCAACTTGTACATCATGATCTTAGGATCTTATGATGTCGTGATTGGTATGGATTGGTTGGAATCACATGAGGCGATACTCAATTGTAAGACAAAATGATTGAGCTTGGTCAATGATGAGGGACATAGACGTGTGATTGTAGGCCAGAACTAGGGAGTTTCCCTAAGGTTCATCTCTTCCTTACAACTACGAAAGAGTATGCACAAGGGGTGCAAGCTTTATGCGATCCTTGCGTTAAATGAGAAGAGAGTAGCAGAAGGTCTAGAACACCTTCCGGTGGTGAGAGAGTTTGCGGATGTGTTTCTGGAGGAGTTACCTGGGATGTCGTCGGAGAGAGAATTGGATTTTACCATAGACCTAAAACCGAGGACTGAACCGATAGCAAGAACTCCTTATCGGATGTCGACTCTAGAGTTACAAGAGTTGAAAATGCAACTGAAGGAGTTGTTGGACCTGGGACTGATACGTCCTAGTGTGTCACCCTGGGGTGCACCTGTTATTTTCATACGAAAGAAGGACGGATCGTGGAGGCTTTGCATTGACTACCATCAACTGAAAAAGGCTACGATCAAGAATCAATATCCATTGCCAAGAATTTTTGATCTGTTTGATCAAATGAAGGGTGTGACGATGTTCTCCAAGATTGATTTGTGATCAGGGTATCACCAGTTGCGGATCAAGGAGGATGACATCCCTAAGACTGCCTTTAAGATGAGGTTTGGAAATTACGAGTTTACTGTTTTACCGTTTGGACTGACCAACGCCCCTGGGGTATTTATGAGTTTGATGAACGGGGTGTTCCACGAGTACTTGGACAAGTTCATCCAAGTGTTCATTGACGATATTTTGATTTACTCTCGTACGACGGAGGAGCATGATGAGCACTTGTGCTTGGTACTACAGTGTCCGCGAGAGCACAAATTGTATGGGAAATTGTCCAAATGCTCTTTTTATCAATCTAGGATTCACTACTTAGGGCATGTCATCTCCGACGAAGGCATCGCCATGGATCCAACCAAGGTCGAGGCTATTATGGAATGGCCTGCGTTGACAAATGTCACAGAAGTGCATAGCTTTATGGGTTTAGCAGGATACTATCGACAGTTTTTCGAGGGATTTTCGAAGATAGCAAATCCGATCACAGAATTGTAGAAGAAAAACAAGAAGTTTGTTTGGACTGAGAAATGCATGGAAGCATTTCAGAGGCTCAAAGAATTGTTGACAACAACATCGACACTAAAGGCCCCTGACATGGACACGAACTTCTTGGTATGCACATACGCATCCAAGGAAGGCTTAGGCAGAGTCTTGATGCAAGACGGATGAGCGATTGCTTACATTTCGAGGAAAATGAGAAGGCATGAAGAGAACTACGTGACGCATGATTTGGAGTTATAAGCCATCGTATATGCCTTGAAGGTTTGGAGACACTACCTTGTTGGACGAAAATTTGAACTAAAGACTGACCATTGTGGACTACAACACATATTTACGTAGAGTGACTTGAACGCATGACAATGACATTGGTCGGAACTACTTAGCAAGTACGATTTTGAGATTACTTACATAAAGGGAACAGTGAACTGAGTGGCGGATGCTTTGAGTCAGAGGCCACACATCTTTTTGGTGTTGCCTCTTCAGATGGATATACGTGAAAAGATTCTAACTTTACAGTGTGACAACCACTGGTACAAAGAGGTCGAGGGTTTTATCAAACAAAACACAATGATGGTACCACAATATGAGGGATTTTCATGTGATAGCAATGGTTTATTGAGGTTTAAACTTCGGATTTACGTGCCGCCAAACAATGAATTGAGGATGTTGATCCTGAGCGAGGCTCATAGAGAAGTTTACATGGCTCATCTGGGAGTCACGAAGATGAGGGCAGACCTTAAACCCTTATTCTTCTGGAGGGGAATGAAAGCCGACATAGTCAACTATGTGGCTAGATGTCTGGTGTGTCAGCAGGTAAAGGATGAACATAGACACCCAGTAGGATTACTACAACCACATGCCATTCCAGAATCAAAATGGGAGGTTATTTCGATGGATTTAATTGTTGGATTGCCACTGACGACAAGGAGGCATGACTCGATTTTCATAGTAGTAGACACTTTGATGAAGAGTGCTCACTTTATTCCTGTGCGTACGACGTATCAAGTGCCTGACATAGCTAGAGTTTTCATTAGTGAGTTTGTGAGGCTGCATGGCGTGCCTAAGAAGATTATATCCGATCGAGGATCAGTGTTTACCAAACGATTTTGGATGAGTTTCCAAGAGGCCTTGGGAACCCAACTTAACTTTAGTACTGCGTGTCACCCGGAGAATGACAGGCAGACCGAACGAACGAACCAAACATTGGAGGACATGTTGCGCATGTACGTGATGGACCAACAAAAACATTGGGAAGAATTCTTGCCTCTAGTAGAGTTCGCTTACAACAACAGTTACCAGAGAACCATTAAGATGGCGCCTTTCGAGTTCCTTTACAGACGACCATGTCAGATGCCCTTGAGTTGGGATCAACTTGAGGATAGGGTCCTAGTGGGACTAGAAGTGATCCAAGAAATGGAAGAGAAAATGCAAATACTAAGACAAAGGATTAAAGAAGTGCAGGATTGACAGAAGAGTTATGTTGATGCGCACCAAGTCGACTGTAGTTATGAGGTCGGCATTCGAGTCTTCTTGCGATTTAAACCGCATAAAAGTTCGATCAAGTTTGGAAAGGGAGCTAAAATATCTCCTAGGTTCATGGGACCTTTCGAGATTGTGGAGAGAAAGGGGCCCATGGCCTATCGACTAGCCTTGCCTGATTCTTTGAGGCATATGCATGATGTTTTTCATGTATTTGTTTTGAGACATTATATTAGTGATCCTACACATGTTATTGACATGAGTTCCTTGCAGGTATTGGATGAGGGGGCACTCACGGCTGAGCCGGTCTGCATCTTGGATCATCACGTTCAATAGCTACAACGTCGAATGATAGATCAGGTTAAGGTCTAGTGGGACAATTATAGTCCACACTCGACGACCTGGGAGGACGCATATGATATGCGCCAACAGTTTCCATTTTTGTTTGATAGATAGACATATGACACTGTGATACACTTATTTCGGCATTTATACTGAGAAACTTCGAGACGAAGTTTAGACCAAGAGGGGGTGTATGTAACATCCTGCTTTGGCGCACTGAGAAAACTTATTCTTTGAAGACACTTGCTCGCAAGTGATCCAGATTATTATGTTATTAAAACTTTTGATTTTGATTATGAGGCATTATGGGATGATGACATGTTGTATTACCGCTTTGACTTAGATAGGTGCTATTGCCTCGGTTTTACTAAGTGTGTAGGGTTTTGGACCTTAAGGATGCAAAGGCATTGATGGAACCCCTTGGACTCCAGATCGAGTCAGGGAGTGTGCTAATGGGGTTTGATTGATTTACTGTGATATTAGTACATCTGATTAGATGATATGACATGGACATGTTCTGACATGATTTATTGATGATGCAAGCTGACGATAGCTTGCCGACCAGACTCACATATGGATTAAAGAGGTCACAGACGACTACCAGAGATGTTGAGGGAGAGGTGTGGACAACACCCCTGCCATAGCCTACTAGCACTCTCGTCGTGGCTTGAATTGTAGGTTAGCGATTACCTAGTTCGAGAGGACCCACGATGCCGTGGGGGCAGACTACGATAGTCTCTCACGATGATTCTAAGGGGCGTGCAATAAGGTGGGGGCATTATTCCTTAGAAGCCCTTAGTCTCCCACAAGTTCACTTGGCGGAGTGTTGACTCCAGGGTTTATTGATGTCTACCAATCAATCAAGAGGCGAGTGGCACCATTGGAGCATGTAGTGCGTCTTGAAGGGCACGTCGCACAAAAGGAACAGATGAGGTGAGTGACACCCTTGGAGCACCTAGTGCATCTTGAAGGGCATGTCGCGTTGATGATGATGGAGGTATGAACCTAGATGGACCTAAGACAATTAACACGTTAAGAAATTTTTAAACAACTTCACTAATTAAATGTCGCCCAGTTCAGAATCTAAGCTCTAAGTCTAAAACTTTGCTAGGGGTAAAATTTTGTCTACCCTTAAGAAAATATCCTTATAAAAATAAAATATTAAAAAGTCAAAATAAAAACCACATAATTGATAATTATAACCCTAGTTAAAAGCTTGTAATAAAAGGGGGGGGGGAATAAGAAATTTAAGTTATTCACAAAAATATACATATATATATTTATCTGTGGATTAAAATTTAAAAGAAAAGGGGGAATGAATGGTTTTATTTTTGGATAATTTTAAAATATTAATTTAAGGATAAAAAGGGAAAAGAGGGTTAAATTCCATMATTKYCATTTTGACCYCTAATAAAAAGGGGAAGGAGGGAAAATAAAAAAATAGGAACTAGGGAAAGAAGGTAACATAAAAAGGAAAAAGGGGAACTTAAGGGAAAAAGCGGGAAGTCAACTTAGTAAGGAATCCACATTTAAGAACCTTCTAAATTGAACTAAATTAGCAACTTCAAAATAGGGAAAGCCTTTAAAACCTGTAAGAGAATCTAGGAACACCTAGGAGTGATTTTGGGAGTAACTTTAGGTGGGTGAGGGAAATAAGACAATTAATTAATTAAATAAAATAATTAATGGAGAAACGTGGGGGATGGATGATGCTTATACGAAGGAGAATTTTTAGGGAATTTTTATTAAAAATTTAATTAAATGAGATTTAGGGAAAGAATGGAAGTTCCAAAACTCTGTAAAAGAGAGGGAGGAGAAGGAAGGGGGGAATCAATCGTTAGCGTAATGTTATGCTGCAGTAATTGTGACTTAACTGATTTACTTATGGGAGTTTGGATTTCCCAGCTCAGAGAGGAGTGGTAGCTCGGCCTTGCAAGGCAAGATGGGAGCTAGACGTACCATCTGGATAGTGTGTGTCCCCTTTGCGGCTCAAGGGGATAAGGGGGAAGCAGAGTACCCCTAGCGTTGGCTGGGAGGTACCAGTGATGTCTCGACGGTCGACGAGCGGGAGCAACACGAAGCGCGTGGACGTCATTCGAAGTGGGCGATCAGGCAACGATACGCTCTTTTATTTTGTAGAGTAGAATGCATTAGGATTTATGCTTGAATTTGATTATTGATCGTAAATGGACGAGATGTTTAGATTGATAGTAGACCCCTTTTTCTTAGCCTAGTTGATTGGTTGGTTGATTGATTTCCCATGGCCTTCATCCCTGCTTGACTCGACAGCCCTGTGGTTGACTGTGACCCACGTGTTGTTTTCTCTTTGTCTTTAGCACGCCAATCCTTGCCTGAGCAGTCGGCCAGGAGCTTGATCTACGGTCGTCGCCTTAGCGTTAAAATACCTATGGATCTCAATGCCCTTCTTTTCTGTGCGAGGATGGTGAAGCAAAGGATAAACTCTGTCATCTACCTCTGTTGTGTCCTTGTCTGAATGGTTTTCCTTGCTCCTTGATGCATTTAATAACCTTGAATTTGATTGATGGCGAAGTTCCTTGTGCGATTTTTTTTTTGATCACCGGATAAGTTTATCTCTACATTTTATTTATTGTTGGATGGACCCGTGCTGTGTTGCTTCGCCTTCCTTGCAACTTTACCCTGTGACTATTGATGGCCCTTTTTCTCTGCAATTTGTCTCTGCACAGTAATAATGGATGAATTTTGTCTTGAGCCTTTTCCCTTTCGTTGATTGCCTAAGATTTTGTGGTCAGCGTTCTGGTTGGGGTTTTATTGATCCTTGGGTTGGATCCTTATGCTTATACGTTACCCTTCGAGGCTATGTATTCTTGGAGGTTGTATGTCCGCATTTAAGTTATCAATGTGTAGTTTTACAATCTGTTGACGATCGATGTTATAGTTATAATTCATAGTCGTATATGCATGGATGTTGTGTAATTCATAGTTCAATTTTTACTGTATCCTATGGTAAGTAATGATGTGTAATATCCGTGGTTTTCCTTTATGAAAACAATTTATATAGCGAACCCTGGTAGCTATGGCAATTATAATAAGCAAACTCATACCTCGATTGATAGATATTGCATTGACGATTTATATTTTGGGTCTGTTAGTGATGTTGTATTTTAAATGACAATTTATATGCTATATTTTCAAATGGCGAATCTAGATTTTATATTTCAATGGTGAATTTATAATTATATTGCAAATAACGAATTATTTCTCTGGTATGTTGGCAAGTACTTATATTCATGGCACTCAGCAGCAATTCAAATAGAACTGTGATCACATCGATTAAGCCTTGACTCTGATCGATAGTGGTTACCGTTGTCTTCTTGGCCTTCTCCACCTCAGATCCCGACAGACTAGCAATGATTCAATTAAACTCTGAACAATTGAATAGCCTTAGTTCAACCGGCAGCCACAACGAGTTACACTCCTTGATTTGCATTATAGTCTCCTTCTGGTGCGATTTCACAACAGATTCCCTTTTATTTTACTATTTCGGCAATGTCAATCCCATCTGGTGCTTGCCCAATGATCCCTCCTTTCAATAATGGCGGCCAAGGGGTTTCCTCTAGAGCGTTGGGCACAACGTTGCCCATTAACCATGACTATGTCTTAATGGCCCCTTTATTTGTGTTGTACCACGTCCCTCCCTTACCATTTTAGCATTAACCTTTAAGGTGGTCGGATTTAGAAATGTTGATCAACGTGCATCCTAACTGAGCGTGCCTAACCTCTGAAAGAAACCGTTTCCTTTTTTTTAAAACAACAACCTTCTAAGTTTTTAGTCATGCTTTGTTAAGGTGTTTAGCTAGTAAAATGCGTTGGATTAAACTGGAGTCTAGGTGTCAGAATGGGTTGATCTTCCCATCAGTGTAATAGCTACCTTCAGATTCAAAGGGGATATGTTAAGGCTTTTTCTTTTCCGTTAAGGCTTTGGTAAATAAGGCTTTTCGTTTTTCCCATTTGTTTATAATTTCTAAACATTGGGTTGGGTTTGTCCCGATCCTTTTTTTTTTCCCAGTTTAATCAACTGTTATTGGGTTAATTTGTCTGTGTTTTCAAATAAGAATGCATGTAGACCTCCCAATCCGGCGGTTGTATTTGTCAGGTGGAAGATTGTCTTCCTTGGGTGATTCTGTAGTTATTAAAAATGCTTATAGATTTCCAATAGGAATTACTATTATTGCTTTCACACCTCTTGAGATTAATTATAATACAATTCCTTTCAATCAACTCTATAAGTAGGTAAGGATACTTGACAGCCAAACTTTGGATCCATAACTCCTTATAGATCAACAATTGTTCGTAATTATTGTGACCCTTTAAATCTAGAAATTCTATCTTAAATTTGGGATAAGAAAAATTGGTCTTAATATAATTTTGAGGGTATTGTTCTAATGTAAATTGAGCATCGTTCTAATGTAAATTGAGCATCGTTCTAATGTAAATTGAGAATTTCTCTAATGTAATTTGAGTATTGTTCTAATGTAAATTGAGTAATGTTCTAATGTAAATTGAATATTGTTCTAATGTAAATTGAATATTGATCTAATGTAAATTGAATTTGTTTTAATGTAAATTGGGTATTGGCTCAATATAATGTTGCTTTTGTTTTAATATAAATTCTTGTGGTGATTGTGTAAAATCTTAGGAGGTATTGTTTTAATAGAGGCGGGGTAAAAATAAAATGTTTTAATATTAGGTTCAATCCTTTGCCTTTCGACTTCTTGCGTAAGCAATATTGTTCTGGGATGTTGACAAAGTCGTTCAGCTTGCGCTGCCCGTTGAGGGTATTGATGTTTGTTTTTGAGTAATGGTTATACTTGGTTATGTAAACCATTGATGTGCTTGGCTGTTCACAATAAGGGCTCTAGCTCTTGTGTATTTAATATTGGGTTTCTAGGATGATGTTCCTCAGTTCAGTAGTCTTGTTCAGCCTGTGTCAAGCGGGTTGTAGACACCTCCATGTTCCTCAGAACAGTCACCAGCCCTGAGACCTCAAATGGTTAAAATCGATGGGAACCTGGGCTTGAGTGTTGCTTATGTGTCTTGGAGGTCCCAACCATTGCAGGGTAGGACGGGTGGGTAGTCAGTCTTATTTATTTGTCGATTGATTGTCGTTCATTGCATGCAGATACTTGATGTGCGTCTTAGGTCATCATGTTGTGTTCATCATTGTATGTGTCTTGTTTGTCGTCGGGTGGCGACACAAATTCAAATGTGTTTATTACCCTTGTACACACACGCACACACAAAAAAAAAAAAAGTTAAATTTTTACTGGTTATAAGAGGTTCATCGTCATAACGAGGAGGTTCCTTACAACTGGAGAATGTCTCACATAGTTGCAATCATCAA
>JZKD02S2398922.1:0-29082 GCA_000966675.3 Picea glauca
AATACATCCTACTTCCACCGCCAATTCAAAGCCCGCCTCTCCAGGAACCATATCTCCGAGATCACGACCAACGAAGGGAAGCTCTGCAAAGGAATAGATCAAATAAAGGATGCTGTTGTCTCACACTTTCAACAACTTTACAGCAAAGAGAACCATGACAATGAAGAAGATTACAATGAATTCCTCATGAATATCCCGGCATTGGTCACAAAAGAGGATAATACAACACTTTTGAGCCCAATTAGTGAAGAAGAACTCAGCAAATTCATATGGTCCATGGACCCGGACAAAGCCCCAGGTCCAGATGGGTTTACTATCCATTTTTACAGGATCTACTGGAATATAATCAAATCTGACCTCATAAGAATGATAAAAGGAGTCCTTCAAAAAGCAAAAATAGGAGGCAACACTAATTCTACCTTCCTAGCACTAATCCCAAAAGAAACAAACCCCGCCTTCTTCGACAGATTCAGGCCAATCTCACTATGTAATGCCTCTTATAAGATTATAGCAAAACTTCTTGCAAACAGAATAAAACCTCTGTTGGGCAAGCTTATCTCATAATCGCAAGGAGGATTCATCAAAGGAAGACATATCCTAGATAATGTAATCCAAGTCCAGGAAGCTATGCACTCCAGCAAACTCAGAAAAGAGAAAGGCATGTTGATCAAGCTTGACATGGCAAATGCCTTTGACAGAGTAAAGTTTTCCTTCCTGTATCAAGTGCTCCTCTCCTTTAGATTTGATCCTGACTTTGTAAAGCTGATAAAAGCCTATACTCATAGCCCTTAGATTGCCCCATTAGTGAACGGGAGACCAACAAATTTTTTCAAAGCTACGAGGGGGCTGAGGCAAGGATGCCCCCTCTCTCCATTTCTGTACATATTAATGGCAGATACCCTTAGCAGGAAGTTGGAACAGGAAATGTTAATAGGGGCAGCCCCAGGACTTATAATAACGAAGAACCTGAAGCCCATAAACCATGCTCTATTCGCGGATGACTCTCTTCTGCTAGGAGGAGCTTCAAACAGAGTAGCCATTGCATTCAAGGGCACTCTTCAAGCGTATTGCAAGGTGTCTGGAGCTCTGATAAGCGAAAGAAAAAGTGTTGTTTACAGCTGGAATGTAGCAGATCATGAAACTCAGAAGATAGCAAGTACCTTGGGGTTCAAAGGACACTCCAAATGGGAAAAGATACAGTATCTTGGGTTGCCTTTAACACTGGGTGTAAATAGAGTCAGCCTGTGGGAAGGAGTCTTAGCAAAAATCAAAAGAAAAATCAAAGCCTGGGGAGGCTACTGGCTCACCCATGGAGGAAAATTAACCTTGATAAAAGCAGTTATCTCCTCACTACCGATATATCAAGCGTCCTATATTTTAGCGCCCAATTCCATAGTAGGACAGATCAACAAACTCCTGAGAGATTTCCTGTGGCATGGTGGGAAAGGGAACCAAAGAAAATTTCATTTAGTCAATTGGGAGACAGCCAAGCGGCCTCTGAGAGAAGGAGGATTGCAGATTCGTGACCCATCACTTGCAAACACTGCTCTGGGTTGAAAAATCTTTTGGAAGATGCACAGCGACCCCTCACATCCAGTCAGCAAAACTTTAAGTCACAGATACATCCCAAACGCCAATATACGAAATCTCCAAAATGCAGTGAGCAGGAAAACCACGATTTTATGGCAGTTGTGTATTAAAGGGGCGCGATTTTTCAATCAACACTTGTACCGTGTCCCTGGCAACGGAAAACGGACCAAACTCTGGACTGACAGTATAATGGGGAATCCGCCCATTGCTTCAAATGCTGGCCTGAGGGAAATTCACGATTTTCTTGAGAACAGAGGTATCCAGAGAATTATTGATATATCAAAGTGGGATGAAGACGGATATTGGCCAGAGTGTCAATTTGGCAATGTCCCAGATTTCCTCCTTCAGCAACTTGAGATGCTCAAAGCAGAGCTTCGAGAGGCAGCCCCTGTGCATAGGACAGGAAAAGACACTTGGGGCTGGGGACCCACAGGAATTTATACAGCAGCTAGAGGCTATGCTCTGCTCCAGCAACAACAAAATAGACCTCTCTTGGCAAGGCTCTGGTTGGAGGTATGGGACTCGATGGCGATCCCGAAGGTCAACTTCTTTTTCTGGACACTAATGCACAGAAAGATTCTGACGGGAGAAAATTTATTGAAAAGAAATATTGCCGGACCACATAGATGTTTTCTTTGCAGAGAATCCATGGAAACCTCGGACCACCTATTTGTAGGCTGTCATTTCGCAAACAAAGTCTGGCAGCTTACACTCCAAGGCCTCAAGGTCGCTGTTCCCACCAACATTTCAGTAGTGGAACTATTCACTGGTTGGAAGGATAGATACCCTTCGCTCTCCCTAAAAACATTATGGACCAGAATCTAGATCTCCATCCCCAAGTTCGTGTGCTGGAAGCTATGGCTAGAAAGAAATGAGCAAATCTTCAACAACACAAAATGGACCCCCCAAATGGTAGCAACGAAAGCAAAAGGCCTCCTACTAGAAACTTTGAGCTCCCAAAATCACAAAACCGATACCTCGATTATGCGGGAAGAAAAGGAGTGGCTTGGCTCCTCCGTACTGAATCTTCAAACCCATAGCGTGGAAAAACCCCATCTTGAAACAAAATTGAGGTTAAGAGACAGCCATGACATATTTCAGCGCTGGTGGCAAAAACAAGGCAAAACTTCAGTCTTTTTTGACGGTGCCTCCAAAGGAAACCCTGGGACAGCGGGAGCAAGAGGAATCATTTATTCCAGCGAAGTGGAGAAACTAGCAACCTTTTGTTGGGGTCTTGGACAGCGAACCAATAATCAAGAAGAAATTCTGAGTTTGATCAAAGTTTGCCAGATAGCCAGGGAAAGAGGACATCGGGAGCTACAAGCATTTGGAGATTCTGAGATCTTGATCAAAATAATACACTCAAGAGGACAGTTTAAAGATGTTGGGCTAAACAAGAATCTGCAAAGGTTAAGATACATTCTAAAAKATTTCACCTCCTTCAARTGCTAYCATATYCTCAGAGATTCAAATAAAGAAGCAGACAAACTAGCCAACGAAGGTTGCCTTTTGCCCCAAGGAGAACTCAGCGTAAACGGTGGGGATCCAGTTAAAAAATGTATTCCTTGAAAAGGATAACAGCTTGTAAAAGAATGTAGACGGCAGCAAGCGCCTGAGAAAGATAGTTGGAATAGAAGTTGCAACATAGTGTTGTAACAGAGCTGGAACATAGTGTTGAAACACAGATGCAGAAATACAGATGCTGGAACACAGATGCAGAAATACAGATGCTGGAACACAGATGTTGGAATACAGAAGCTGAAACACAGTGTTGAAACAGCTAAAACACGGTGTTGTAACAGCTGAAACACAGAAGCTGAAACATAGATGAAACACAGATGCTGGAACACAGAAGCTGGAACACAGATGCTGGAACACAGATGCTGGAACACAGAAGCTGTAACAGCTGAAACACAGATGCTAGAACACAGAAGCTGAAACACAGTGTTGTTACACAGTGCTGGAACAATGGCTGAAACATAGTGTTGTTACATATGCTGAAACACAGTGCTGGAACAGACGCTGAAACACAGAGCTGGAAATTATGTTGAAACAGCGATGGACATTATGCTGAAACAGTGATGCATCACATTTTGGTTTTTGATCTGTAGGCCTGAAGAAACTTGGGGCAATTTGTAACTGAATTTGTGGCTTTGCCACCCCTCTAAAATAAAATATAACCGTTTTCGTTAAAAAAAAAAAAAGACATGAAAGACGAACTTTGCCACTTGCCAATTAATATAATAAAACTACAAAGCCATAAGAAGCGAGATAAGAACCAAAAGGAGAGCCAAATAGATGCACCCTCTACCTATGTCATCACACATCTTGTTTTTCATGGACAACTAGCAACCAGGTATTGTGAGTATTATGGTCCTCCTCACCAGCCAATACCACTTCGTTGCACACTAGCATGGACATTCCACTATTGTGTCAGAACAAATTCCTAAATGTTTGCAAGCAAGAAAAATCACATCTAAGAGATAAAACTAAAAAAAAAAAATGAAGTTAGTAGGAGAGAAAAATAAGTAATGGTGTAAGATTAAGATCAAACGATAGATTAAGATTAACGATACGAGATCAAACAACACACTATTGAAGACAATTTGAGCATCAATATCTAAAGATCAGTTGCCAATGACTCACCTCAATGTGGAAGTCCCAAGAGGAAAGAATCAAAACATATCTCACACCTTTGGAGAGTTCATGTTTGTGTAACATCCCACTCTTGCGTGCACTAAGAGAACTTATTCTTTGAGGACACTTGCTTGCAAGTGATCCGGATTATTATACTATTGGCCATTGATTATGATTATGAGGCATTATGGATGTGATTATATGTTATTTTTTTGTATTGACTTAGACAGGTGCTATTGACTTGATTCTCCTGAGTGTGCAGGATTTTGGACCTTAAGGATGCAAAGGCATCAATGAAACCCTTGGACTCTGGATCGATTCAGGGAGTAGAATATTGGGTTTTATTGTTGTATATATGACATATCTCCATCTTATTAGATGTTATGATTATGGATCTCATTTCTAACATGATTCGTTGATGATGCAGGATGACGACATCTTGCTGACCAGACTCACATGTGGATTAGAGGGGTTACACACGACTACCAGAGACGTTGAGGGAGAGGTGTGGACAACAGCCTTGCCAAAACCTACTAGCACTCCCACCATGGCTCGAACTATAGGTTAACAACTACCTAATTCGAGAAGACCCACGATGTCGTGAGGGAAAACTGTGACAGTCACTCACAATGATTCTAAGGGGCGCACAATAAGGCAGGGGCCTTATTCCTTAGAGGCCCTTAGTCTCCCACATGATCACCTGGCAGAGTATTGACTCCATGGGTTTTTATGTCTACCAAGTCAGTAAAGAGGCAAGTGGCACCATTGGAGTACTTAGTGCATCCTAAAGGGTGCATCGCTCAAGGGAAACGGAAGAGGTGAGTGGCACCCTTGGAGCACGTAGTGCATCCTGAAGGGCACGTCACATAAGGAAAACAGAATGAGGGGAGTGGCACCCTTGGAGAACCTAGTGTGTCCTGAAGGGCACATCGCATTGTTAACTAATAGGAGAATAAACCTAGATGGCCTTAGAACGAATAACATGATAAGAAAGATTTAAAAATAATTTACCTAATAAAATGTCGCCCAGCCTCAAAAATTAAAATCTAGGTCTAAAGTAATACTTGCGGTAAATAATAATAATAATAATCATTAAACATGTGACGAAAGGGGGGTAAGAAACTTGATTAAATTATTAAAATCAAATTATTGAGGGATTGAAAATTTTAAAAGGGAAATCATTGCTTTTTTACACATGTTAATTAAAATTTATTAATTAAAAATAAAAAGGGGAAAAATATAATTTTCTACACTTACTAATTTGAGTTTAGATAAAAAGGGAAAGAGGGAAATTTAAAAGAATTAGGAAACTAAGGGAAAAGCGGGGAAACATAAAGAAAAAGTGGAATGACCAACTTAGCAAAGAATCTTGCCTTTACGAACTTTCTAAAATGAATTCAACTAGTAAATTAGTAAGGGGGAAAGTCATTAAATTGTGTAAGGGAATATGGGGACACCTAGGAGTGATTCTAGGAATGTTTTTAGGTGGGTGAGGAAAATAGGAGTAATTAAATAATTAATGAAATTAATTTATGGTGCAACAAAGGGGATGGGTGACATATGTACGGGAAGGATTTTTCTGAATTAAATCATTGAACAATAAATTGAATGGGAATTTGGGAAATAAGTGACTTAGAAATTCTATATAAAGGAGGGAGGAGCAGAAGGATGGATCTCCTCTATGATGCGTAATGTTACGTTGCAGAATTTTAGACTTGACTGACTTAGCTTGTGGGATTTGGGATTCCCATCTCAGTGAGGAGTGGTAGCTCGGCCTTGCAAGGCAAGCTGGGAGCTAGTTGTTCTCTGGTTCAGTGTGCGTGGCCCCTTTGCGGTTCAGGGAGCTAAGGGAGAAGAAGAGTACCCCTAGCGTTGGTTGGGAGGTACTGGTGAAGTCTCATCGATCAGCAAGAGGGAGATAAATGGAGCACGCGGGACAACGACTCCGAGCGGATGACTTGGGCTATGGTACGCATGTTCTTATTCTGCATGGTAGACTATTATTAACTTTACGCTTTCATTTATGTACTTTTAATTGTGTAAAGAAGGTGTTTAACTTAGCATTTTAATTAAGGACTTAAAATTTCCCATAGCCTTAATCTCGTTGCTTGATTGATTCCCTTGGCGTTCGATCCTTGAATGTTGCATCTGTCCTATTGGTTTTATTGATTTGTTGTTAAGAGTTTTGTTTTTACTTCGTCCTCCTCCCTAGTTCGTCAGTCCACGCCTGAGCAATCGGCCAGGAGACGAATCGACGGTTGTCACTTCAGTGCATAGAGACCTATGGATTCTAATGACCTGCTTTTCTGTGTGTGGATGACGAGGGAAGGATGTGTTCCCCAGTCGTCTACCCCTGTTGATTGTTCTTGGCTTATTAATGATCATTGCGCCTTCTTGCGATTGAAACTTCGATGTATTGATTCATCTTAGTTCTTTGTGATTTTATGACCACGTTTCTGTTGTCAATGGACTGTGTTTCAATACATTCCACTGCGATTTTCCTCTGCAATTATTACTTTTAATGGCGGAGTTTAACCTACGAATTTACCCTTGGTTTTTACATTTTTAGACTGCTAATTTACCCTTCTTGACAATGTTTTCCCTACCTTTTATTCATAGCGAACTGGATGTTAAACCCAACATTTTGACTTTGTTTTAGCGTATTTAACTCTGTGTGTTATTACCCTCCCTTGCTTTACGTTTTCCTATACACTCGCCGAATTTGTATAGTTACACTTAAATCATGTTTCTCTGCATTGATCACCTTGGACTACGTTTCATTTTTCTGATTTTGCTCTGTGTTGGACAACGATTTATTTCTTGTGTTGGGTATGATAGTAAATTCTTCAATATTGGCAACATCACCATGATTATGGGCAGCAATATCATATTAATGATCGACATCAAAATTCTTCTATAGTGAACTCAATATGTGAAGTATCCCTTGCTAATTTAATGATACCGAATCAAGATGGCATTATATCCCTTTATTTGATTTATGTAAGTGGTTTTTTTTATAATGATATTATTGATCTCTGGATTACAAGACAGTCATGTTTTTAGATAGCGAATGGGTTAACCCCTGGATGGAAAGGCTTCAATATCTATTTTTAGTTTAATCCTTTAATGGATAGTGACTCCATTATCACTTTCTGATGGCGATCCTTGTCTATGGCGGTGCCTTACCCTTAATTTTGACAGCGCACTTATATTTTGATGTTGTCTCTCCTTGTTGGAAGCAAACTCAATAGAAGGATAGTTGTATGATAATTTCCTCCCACCCATTCAAGACCTTTATTTGTCTGTGGTATCGACCTCCCTGGACCATGATTTGGTATTTTTTCACTCTGACATTTAGTAATTTGAAACAGTGAGGCAGTATAGTAGAGACAGCAAATTCTGGAGTTGCCTAGTCCATGGTTTTTGTCTTGTTGCTCGGAGATTCGAATAACCCTTAGTTAGTGCCCATGTCGTGCCTTTAGCGGTGGTCGCCGTGTAAACGGACTGAGTATAAGGGGGTGTGATTGTGGTAAATCTGGGTGGGTTGACTGTTGTGTTTTTAAATATACGTTGGGTGTGCTTTATTGGTGTGTTTTCTTTTTAAAACTCAACTCATGTCACCCTTGATTGATGCGAGCCAAATTCTTCTCCTCAGAAATTTTATTTTCGTTTTAAAGGATTTAGTCTCAATCCCTGGAATAAAACGATGTCTACGCTGTAAATTTCCATAAATAATCATTGATGGCTAGCATATCCTTGGCAGTAACTTACTAGAGAGCCAAACGGATTGAGTATAAGGGGCGTGATTGCAGTGAATCTGGTTGGGTTGACTGTTGTGTTTTAAAATATACGTTGGGTGTGATTTATTGGTGCATTTTCTTTTTAAAACTCAGCTCATGTCACCCTTGATTGATGCGAACCGAATTCTTCTACTTAGCAATTTTATTTTCGTTTTCAAGGATTTAGTCTCAATCCTTGGAGTAAAACGATTTCTACGCTGCAGATTTCCATAAATAATCATTAATGGTTAGCATATCCTTGGCAATAACTTACTAGATAGCCTTCTAGGTTGATAGCCAGATTTCCTTGCACAGTATTTATTGAACAATGACCTTGCCTTTATCGGGTATGACAACGAGCGTGCATTATGGATGGTTGGCATCTTTTCAGGAAACACGGTAACCCCGAGTGACAGTGAATAGCTTGCCAGTTATGCATTTGACTTACTCTGTTTGAAACGACGAGTATTACGTATTGTGGTTATTGTTATTTTAGTCTTGTTAAAATCATTAATATTGTTGATATTGTAGTATTGTGATATATGGTTAATCTTGTTAATATGGTTAATGATTGTTGACATTGTAAACTTGTATATGTTTCTAATCTTGTTAATATTGTTTTTATTGTAATATCGTTGCTAATGTAATATTGTTATATGTTGATAATTTTGTTTATTTAGACTCGTATTATTGTTTATTTGTTAATTTATACTTGTTAATATTGTTAATTACATACCAGCGATGCATTTGACTCCCTCGGCTAATGAGACAACAATTATATTTAAGACATGTTAATTCTGACAGCAAGGCGTTATTTATAAGCAACGTAGATCAGTGGATCACTTATTTTAATGGATAGTGGGTATTGTCAATCATCATTCTTGATGTGGCTCTGTGCCTAACTCAGTTCACCTTATGATAACTTGTATGACCATAGTAACTTGATAATAGTTCACTCCTTCGCTCTTTGACATCTTGCTTAACTGATAATGGTTGGGTTGTTAGCGAATTCAGGAAGTAGCTTGTGAATTTTATTTGAAAGGCATCTTCATGTGTCTTGTCAACCAGTTGCTCGGGGGCGTGGGTGTAGTCTCTTTGTCAGTTATCTCGACTCCTAGCGCATTGGATTTTTCTAGAGTCCTTGGTCTAGATAGGTTGTGTTGCGCCAAGGTTATTATCACACCTATCACCTGAGGACTACATGATTCCTGACGAGGGGATCATCGCGTGCCCTAATGGATAGAGGCAATTGATAATTTGGCCGGAGTCTGGGCTTCCCGATGCAGGCGTTCGTTTGTGGTAGTTGTTGTTAGTGCTTGGGTCATAACGCCTTTGTGTGTTGGGTTGGGTACCATAGAAGTTCTAGCTATTGGTTGTCGAACCGTTGTGTCGGGATTGTGGATGTCATCCCTTAGCCCATAGGCATTGTCATGTTGTGTTGGTCAGGTAGTCATTTCTCTCTGTTGTTTCATGCTTGTTTCACCCCGTTGCTCTTATGCTAGTGCGTGGAGTTGTAGTTGCATATTACTTGTTCTATGGGTGTGGTGGTCACCGTCAGATGTGTTGTTTAGTTGTAATCATAGTTGTTGTCCTGTTTACCCAACAACAAAAATATTTGCACTTTTTGTTTCGCTTGTATTCATAACAATGGGGTCGTTACATATGGTATCAGAGCGGGTTCAAATGTGCGACTATGGATCGCCAGGCTTTCCACTGCAATAAACCCGTGAGTATTAACTCTTGCATTAATTAAAAACCTTAACGTGTCCATGTGGTGATCACATTTAGAGGACGACTCAAAGGCTCACAATGTGGTGTCGTGGAAGGGGGTGTGATGCCTCGAGAAGTTTCCACACCCTTGTAGTCAAACCCCCAAGGGGAAGGGAAAGGCCTTGGGCTGGATTCACTTGTTGTAAGGGATGATGATAATCTGACAAGGCCCTTCCAGGTAATGTCAAAGGGCCTTGATTCACCATCGATACTCAGATGAGGCCAGGGCACATGTACCCCTGAGGGTCCACAACGCACCCTAGCTAGTATCGTTAGCATCCACCGAGAACTCGAGAGAGTTGAGTTCTCGAGTCCACGAGTTTTGCGGACAACTGTTCCGTCAAGGCACGGTTATAGAGCAAGGTGTTGTTCTTCACATTTCACAATTATGACCTCCAGCATGAAGGTCTTCATGGTGGTTTTTTGACTGAAGGGGAGCGCTCTTCTCTGGTGAAAGATGCTCCTGCCACTTTTGAACATGGTCGTCGATGACATGTCATGGGAACTATTCAAGGAACAGTTCTAGGAGAGGTATCTTTATGAGGAATTCGTTGAGCGTCGGCTCAATGAGTTCGACGCCTTGCGATGAGGCATCCACACGGTACGAGGCCTATTTTGGAGCTGCTTCGGTATGCTTCGCATCAAATTACCCAGAAACTTAAGGTCAAGAAGTTCAAGTTGGGCCTTATTGTTAGAATCTAGCTTCTACTTCGGGTACCAGGAATACTGGATCGAAGAAAGTGTGTTGGATTGTGGGGAGCCACATTACTAGCATTATTGCCTAAAGGAAGGGGCAAGAACATCTAGATCAGTTGGACCCACTACCATGGGAGTTTTGGGCAAGGCCCATCGAATTCATGCAACGATGAATAATCATCAGGAAAGAGCACTAGTCGATTGTGCTCGAGACGTCAGGTACCGTCGCTGACCAGACCCTTAGTATGTGATAGATCTTCATGCTATCAAGATTTCTATTTCTACTACAACGCTAAAAAGGATTAAGTTAAAGGCAATCGAACAGGATGAGTTTATCTTTGTAGAGATGGCTTCGGAAGCCAAACAGAAGGTTGGAGGAAAGGTTACAGGATTTACCCTTAACCTGGGAGATTTTGTCACCAGGGCCGACCTATACGTCACGATTTCAGGATCTTATGATGTGGTAATCAGTATGGATTGGTTGGAATCTCCTCAGGAAATACTCAACTGTAAGACGAAATGATTGAGATTGGTCGATGATGAGGGACAGAGACACGTGATTGTAGGACAGATACAGGGAGTTTCCTTGAGGTTCATCTCTCCCTTGCAGCTATGGAAGAGCATGCACAAGGGATGTAATATTTATGCGATCCTTGCGTTAAACGAGAAGGGAGTAGCGAAAGGTCTAGAACACCTTCTGATGGTGAGAGAGTTTACAGAAGTCTTCCCGGAGGAGTTACCTGGGATGTCACCAAAGAGGGAATTGGAATTTACCATAGACCTAAAACGGGGGACTGAACCAATAGCAAGAATGCCTTATTGTATGTCAACCCCTGAGCTACAGGAGTTGAGAATGCAACTGAAGGATTTGTTGGACCTAGGACTTATACGTCCAAGTGTGTCACCGTGGGGCACGCCTGTTATTTTCATACGAAAGAAGGATGGGTCATGGAGACTCTACATTGACTACCGTGAATTGAACAAGGCAATGACCAAGAATAAATATCCACTACCAAGGATTGATGATTTGTTCAATCAGATGAAGGGTGAGATGGTGTTTTCCAAGATCAAATTGAGATCAAGGTATCACCAGTTACGAATCAAGGAGGATGACATCCCTAAGACCTCCTTTAAGAGGAGGTTTGGTCATTACGAGTTTATTGTTTTACCATTTGGACTGACAAATTCCCCAGGGGTATTTATGAGTTTGATGAACGGAGTGTTCCGCGAGTACTTGGACAAGTTTATTCAAGTAATCATTGACGATATTTTGATTTACTCTCAGACAATGGAGGAGCATGACGAGCACTTGCGCTTGGTACTACAGTGTCCGCGAATGTAGGGCATGTCATCTCTGGTGAAGGTATTGTTATTGATCTAGCAAAGGTTGAGGCTATTATGGAATGGCTTGCACTAATGAATGTCCCGGAAGTGTGTAGCTTCATGGGTTTAGCAGGATACTATCAACAGTTCATCGAGGGATTTTCGAAGATAGCAAATACGATCACGAAATTGCAGAAGAAGAACAAAAATTTTGTTGGGACCGGGAAATGCGAGGAAGAATTTCAGAGGCTCAAAGAGTTGTTGACAACAACACCGATACTAAAGGTCCCTAGCATGGACACAGACTTCTTGGTATGCACTGATGCATCCAAGGAAGGTTTAGGCGGAGTCTTGATGAAATATGGTCAAGTGATCACCTACATCTCAAGGAAACTAAGAAGGCATTAGGAGAACTATGCGACGCACAATTTGGAGTTGTTAGCCATTGTATATGCCTTGAAGGTTTGGAGACACTACCTAGTTGGATGAAAATTTGAACTAAAGATGGACCACTGTGGACTACAACACATCTTTACACAAAGCGACCTGAACGTGTGACAACAGCGTTGGTCGGAATTGCTTAGCGAGTATGATTTCAAGATTATGTACATAAAGGGAACAGTGAACTGAGTGGCAGATGCATTGAGTCGGAGACCACGCATATTTTCGATGTTGCCTCTTCAGACGAATCGATGTGAAAAGATTCTAGCCTTACCGCATGACGATGACTGGTACAAAGAAGTCGAGGATTTTATTGGACAAAATGCAATGATGGTACCAATATTTGAAGGATTTACATTTCACGACAATTCATTGTTGAGGTTTAAAAATTGGATTTACGTACCATCGAATGACGAGTTGAGTTTATCCTAAATGAGGATCACCGAGTAGTATGCATGGCTCACCTGGGAGTCACGAAGATGAGGGCGGACCCTAAACCCTTATTCTTCTGGAAAGGAATGAAGGAAAACATAGTCAACTATGTGGCCATATGTATAGAATGTCAACAGGTAAAGGATGAACATAGACATCCAACAAGATTACTACAGCCACACATTATTCCGGAATCGAAATGGGAGGTTATTTCGATGGATTTCATTGTCAGATTGCCACTGACGGCAAGGAGACACAACTCGATTTTGTGGTAGTCGACTATTTGATGAAGAGCGCTCATTTATTCCTATGGGTATGATGTATTAGGCACCTGACATAGCTAGATTTTTCATCAATGAGATTGGGAGGCTGCATGTCATACCTAAGAGGATTATATTCGATCGAGGATCGATGTTTACTGGATGATTTTGGACTAGTTTCCAAGAGGCCTTGGGAACCCAACTTAACTTTAGTATTGTGTATCACTCAGAGACTGACGAGTAGACCGAACGAATGAACCAGACCTTGGAAGACATGTTGTGCATGTACGTGATGGACCAACAGAAGAGTTGGGAAGAATTCTTGCCACTAGTAGAATTCGCTTATAACAACAATTACCAAAGTGCCATTAAGATGGTGCCTTTCAAGTTTCTTTATGGTCGACCATGTCATATGCCTTTGAGTTGGGATCGTCTTGAGCATAGGGTCCTGGTGGGACCAGAAGGGATCCAAGAAATGGGATATTAAATGTGAACTATAAGAAAAGGGATCAAGGAAGCGCATGACCGACAGAAGAGTTATGTCGATGTGCATCATGTCGACCATAGTTACGTTGTGGCGATCGAGTATTTTTGTGGATGAAACCGCATAAGATTTCAATCAAGTTTGGAACAGGGGATAAACTGTCTCCTAGGTTCATGGG
This sequence comes from Picea glauca, assembly GCA_000966675.3. Classification (NCBI taxonomy): domain Eukaryota; kingdom Viridiplantae; phylum Streptophyta; class Pinopsida; order Pinales; family Pinaceae; genus Picea; species Picea glauca. The sequence continues at coordinate 13,591 of JZKD02S2398922.1, forward strand.
ATCCTATGAGATTGTGGAAAGGAGAGGCCCGTGTCCTAATGACTAGTCTTGCCTGATTCTTGAAGCGTATGCACTATGTCTTTCATGTCTCTATTTGAGACATTATGATTAGTGATCCTACACATGTTTTGACTTGAGCACCTTGCAGGTGTTAGATGAGGGTGCGCTCACGGCTGAGTCGATCTACATCCTGGATCATCGCATTTGAAAAATACGGCATCGAACAGTAGATGAGTTCAAGGTCCAGTGGGACAACTATAGTCTGCAGCCAGCGACCTCTGAGGACACATATGATATGCACCAATAGTTTCCATTTTTTGGATCGATAGACTTATGATACTGTGATACACATTATTTCATCACTTATATACTGTGAAACTTTTGTACAAATTTTATACCAAGATGGGGTGTATGTAACATCCCTCTCTTGCGCGCATTGAGCGAACATATCCTTTGAGGACACTTGCTTGCAAGTGATCCACACTATTATACTATTGGTCGTTGATTATGATTATGAGGCATTATGAATGTGATTATATGTTATTTTGTTGTATTGACTTAGATAGGTGCTATTGACTCGATTCTCCTGAGTGTGTAGGATTTTGGACCTCAAGGATGTAGAGGCATTGATGAAACCCTTAGACTCTGGATCGAGTCAGGGAGTGGACTATTGGATTTTATTGTTGCATATATGACACATATGCATCTGATTAGATGTTATGATTATGGATCTCATTTCTGACATGATTTTTTGATGATGTAGGCTAAAAATATCTTGCTAACCAGACTCACATGTGGAGTAGAGGGGTCACACACAACTACCAGAGACATTGAGGGAGAGGTGTGGACAGCAGCCCTGCCACAGTCTACTAGCACTCCCGTCATGGTTCGAACTGTAGGTTAACAACTACCTAGTTTGAGAAGACCCATGATGTCATGAGGGCAGACTGCGATAGTCACTCACGATGATTCTAAGGGGCACGCAATAAGGCAGGGGCCTTATTCCTTAGAGGCCCTTAGTCTCCCACAAGATCACCTAGCGGAGTATTGACTCCAGGGGTTTTTGATGTCTACCAAGTCAGTCAAGAGGCGAGTGGCAACCTTGGAGCACGTAGTGCGTCCTGAAGGGCACATCGTGCAAAGGAAATGGAAGAGGCGAGTGGCACCCTTGGAGCACGTAGTGCATCCTGAAGGGCATGTCACGCAAGGGAAACAAAATGAGGTGAGTGGCACCCTTGAATCACCTAGTGCATACTGAAGGGCATGTCACATTGTTAACTAATAAGAAAATAAACCTAGATAGCCTTAGAATGTGATAAGAAATATTTAAAAACAATATCCCTAATAAAATGTTGCCCGGCCTCGAAAATTAAAATCTAGGTCTAAAGTAATACTTGTGGTAAAAGAAAAAAATAACAATAATAGTCATCATTAAACATGTGACAAAAGGGGGGTAAGAAACTTGATTTTATTAAAATCAAATTATTGGGGCATTGAAAATTTTAAAAGGGAAATGATTGTTTTGTTACACATTCTAATTAAAATTTATTAATTAAAAAGAAAAAGGGAAAAAAGATAATTTTCTACACTTACTAATTTAAGTTTAGATAAAAAGGGAAAGAGGGAAATTTAAAAGAATTAGGAAACTAAGGGAAAAAGGGAGAAACATAAAGAAAAAGGGAAACATAAGGAAAAAGCGGAATGACCAACTTAGCAAGGAATCTTTCCTTTAAGAACTTTCTAAAATGAACTCAACTAGTAAATTAGTAAGGGGAGAAGTCATTAAATTGGGTAAGGGAATATGGGGACACCTAGGAGCGATTCTAAGAATGCTTTTAGGTGTGTGAGGGAAATAGGAGTAATTAAATAATTAATGAAATTAATTTCTGGTGTAATGAAGGGGATGGGTGACACATGTACGGGGAGGATTTTTCTGAATTAAATTATTGAACGTTAAATTAAATGGGAATTTGGGAAAGAAGTGACTTAGAAATTCTATATAAAGGAGGGAGGAGGAGAAGGATGGATCTCCTCTGTGATGCATAACATTATGCTACAGAATTTTAGACTTGACTGACTTAGCTTGTGGGAGTTGGGATTCCCATCTCGGTGAGGACTGGTAGCTCAGCCTTGCGAGGCGAGCTAGGAGCTAGTTGTTCTCTGGTTTAGTGTGTGTGGCCCCTTTGCGGCTCAGGGGGCTAAGGGGGAAGAAGAGTAGCCCTGGTGTTCACTGGGAGGTACTGGTGAAGTCTCATCAGTCGACAAGCGGGAGCTGCACAGAGCGCACAGGACAACAACTCAGAGAGGACGACTTGGGCTACGATACACATGCTATTATTCTGCATGGTAGACTATTATTGACTTTACACTTTCATTTCTATACTTTTAACTATGTAAAGAAGGTGTTTAACTTATCATTTTAATTATGGACTTAAAATTTCCCATAGCCTTAAGCTCGTTGCTTGATTGATTCCCTTGGTGTTCAATCCTTGAATGTTCCATCTGTCCTATTGGTTTTATTGATTTTTTGTGAAGAGTTGTGCTTTTACTTCATCCTCCTCCCTAGTTCATCAGTCCATGCCTGAGCAGTCGGTCAGGAGCTGAATCGACATTCGTCACTTCGATGCATAGTGACCTATAGATTCTAATGCCCTACTTTTCTGTGCGTGGATGACTAGCAAAGAATGTGCTTCCCAGTCGTCTACCCCTGTTGATTGTTCTTGGTTGATTGATGATCATTGTGCCTTCTTGCAATTGAAACCTCGGTGTATTGATTCATCTTAGTTCTCTGTGATTTTATGACCACGTTTCTGTTGTCGATGGACCACGTTTCAATACATTCCACTGCAATTTTCCTCTGCAATTATTACTTTTAATGGTGGAGTTTAACCTATGACTTTATTGTTGGATTTTACATTTTTAGACTACAAATTTACCCTTCTTGACAGCATTTTCCCTACCTTTTATTGACAGCGAACTGGATGTTAAACTCATCATTTTGACTATGTTTCAGTGTATTTAACTATACGTGTTATTACCCTCCCTTTCTCTACATTTTCCTATACACTCGCCAAATTTGTACAGTTACACTTAAATCATGTTGCTCTGCGTTGATCACCTTGGACTATGTTTCATTTTTCTGAGTTTGCTCAGTGTTGGACAACGATTTATTTCCTGTGCTGGGTATGACAGTAAATTCTTTGATATTGTCAACATCATCACGATTCTGGGAAGCAATATCATATTAATGATAGACATCAAAATTCTTCTACAATGAACTTAATATGCAAAGTATCCCTTGCTAATTTAATGATACTGAATCAAGATGGAATTATATCCCTTTATTTGATTTATGTAAGCAATTTTATTTATAACGATATTGTTGATCTCTGGATTACAAGACAATTGCATTTTTAGACGGCGAATGGGTTAACACCTGGATGGAAAGGCTTGTTACAGGTATGAACTAACTGAGAGGGGGGGGGTGAATCAGTTAGTGTATATTATTAACAATTTCCCTTATTTTTACTTTGAATCAATAATCTTAGTGGCAGTGAGTCTTTACTGTGAAATTCAGAGTTATGAACATAGAGAAGATAACATAAAAGATAGCAATCACACACAGCATTCAATCACATATATGAGACAAAGATTTTTCAAGAGGAAACCCAACCAGGGAAAAAACCTCGTCTTCTTAGGATGTTAAGCAAGCTCCAACTTCTTTACATCTCATCTTTTATGAGCACCAACTCACAGAGGCTACAACCTCTGATTGCCAACACCAACTGGCTGAGAGCACCAACTCCCACAGTATCCCAGCACCCACTGGGTGGAAGCACCGACTTCCTTTTTACTTAAGCACCAACTGAGTGAAGGCACCAACCTTCAGATTCTACAAGCACCCACTTGCAGAGAGAGACATAAGTCTCCCTAACACCACCCTACCACCCTTATTTGCCAAAACAAATATTGCTCAAATCAACTTGTTCATCTTGATATAGCTTGCTTACCCTTTCTGCTGATCTACACTGCATTCTTCAATGTCTCTGATCTGCTGCTCTGCTTCACTGTCCTCTGCAGCCCATTCTCGGCTTCTTCCCCTGTCATGCAGATTCTCCTCTTCCTTTTCTCGCCTCAGAGCTCTCTCTCTCTCTCACTTCAACAATACCTCCAATCTCTGTCTCAGCGCATTATATTGTTTTTGCACATGCAGAGATTTTTCTTGCTTTACTCAACTCCAACTGCAGTTTACTTTTTCAATATTTCTTCTACTTTTCGCATGCCAGCATTCTCCCTGTTTTTTTGAACTGGCTCTTTGCATGCCTCCTCTACGCATGCCACATAATGCAACATTCTGTTCTTTCTGTCTTAACAGACAGTCTATTTTTAGACTGAAAGTCCTGCCACCATCCAGAGTAATTAGAGAAACACAACTGCCAAAATCTTCCAGACTTGTCAATGCAGATGAAAGACCCCCGCAAAACCTTGGATTTAGACCAACCTCTTCCTAACTCAGAATATTCTACTATTCTTGGGTTTGCATTAAACCCAGGGATAACACTGATCATTGGCCTGGCAATGTTAGGCTGCGTTGGTTGTGCATTATAACCATTTGACGTTGGCCACACCAATCGCATTGTGAAGGGAATCGTTCGTGCGTCTCTTGAAAAATCGAATGGTAACCCAAGGCAGCTTTTTAATGGTTTCTTGATGCTGCTTCTAGTCATGGCTATGGCTAAGGGAGAGCCAATGGGAAATAGACTTATCCTTCTTGATTTTATCAGCAAGGATCCCCATGGGCGAAGGCTGAACTAGAATGCCAATTGGGTCATCTCACGGAGCTCAGAGTTCTTTCCCTGAGATCAAAGTTGTTGAACGGTCCTCTGCCTTCAGATCTTGCAAATGCCAAGTGATTCGAGAAGCATCTATCTTCAGCATGCTTTCTGGGCCATTGCCTATGTTCCTGTTTTAATGGGGGCACTTGAATCGACTGGATCTTTCCTTCAAACGTTTCAATGGGTTTATTCTGTTTTTTTTTCTTTGAATAACCTAACGCATTTCAATGGGTTTATTCTTTTTTCTTGAATAACCTAAACGCATCTTAGAGGTATCCTCTTGTAGAACAATTCGCTGAGTGGAACCCAATCTCAACATTTCGCTGAGTGAAACCCAATCTCAACATCCCCACTTGGATATTGCTCTGTCATCATCTAGCTTCTTCTGTCAGTTCTCTTGTGCGTGCTCCATTCGCTGAGTGGAACCCAATCTCAACATTTCACTGAGTGGAACCCAATCTCAACATCCCCACTTGGATATTGCTCTGTCATCATCTAGATTCTTTTGCCAGTTCTCTTGTGCATGCTCCATTACCAACAGATTGCCATCAATGACAACCTTGACAGTCTGCGTCATCTCTGCTACAGCCATATTTCCAACAAGGCTGCAATATCTATTTTTGGTTTAATCCTTTAATGGACAGTGACTATTATCACTTTATGACGACGATCCTTGTCTTTGGGAGTGCCTTACCCTTAATTTTGACAACGCACTTATATTTTGATGATGTCTCTCCTTGTAGGCAGCAAACTCAATAGAAGGACAGTTGTATGATAATTTCCACCTAGCCATACAAGACCTTTATTTGACTGTGGTATCGACCTCCCTAGACCACGATTTGGTATTTTTTCACTCTGAGATTTAGTAATTTGAAATAGCAAGGCGATATATTAGAGACAACAAATTCTAGAGTTGCCTAGTCAATGGTTTTTGTCTTGTTGCTCAGAGATTCGGATAACCTTTAGTTAGCACCCATGACGTGCCTTTAGTGGTGGTCATCGTGTAAACAGACTAAGTATAAGGGGGCGTGATTGCGGTGAATCTGGGTGGGTTGATTGTTGTGTTTTTAAATATATGTTGGGTGTGCTTTATTGGTGTGTTTTCTTTTTAAAACTCATCTCATGTCACCCTTGATTGATGCAAACCGAATTCTTCTACTCAACAATTTTATTTTCATTTTAAAGGATTTAGTCTCAATCCCTGGGGTAAAATGATGTCTACGCTGCAGATTTCCATAAATAATCATTGATGGCTAGCATATCCTTGGCAGTAACTTACTAGATAGCCTTCTAGGTTGACAACCAAATTTCCTTGCACAATATTTATCGAACAACGACCTTGCATTTATTGGGTATGACAGTGAGCGTGCATTATGGATGGTTGGCATCTTTTTAGGAAACACAATAACCCCAGGTGATAGCGAATAGCTTGCTAGCTATGCATTTGACTAACTCTATTTGAAACGATGATTATTACGTATTGTGGTTATTGTTATTTTAGTCTTGTTAAAATCATTAATATTGTTGATATTGTAGTATTTTGATATATGGTTAATCTTGTTAATATGGTTAATGATTGTTGACATTGTAAACTTGTATATGTTGCTAATCTTGTTAATATTATTGCTATTGTAATATCGTTGCTAATGTAATATTGTTATATGTTGATAATATTGTTTATTTAAACTCGTATTATTGTTTATTTGTTAATTTATACTTGTTAATATTGTTAATTACAGACCAGCGACGCATTTGACTCCCTTGTCTAAAGAGACAATGATTATATTTATTGATTTTGATTAATTAGACATGTTAATTCTGACAGCAAGGCGTTATTTTATAAGCAGCATAGATCAGTAGATCACTTATTTTAATGGATAGTGGGTATTGTCGATCAACATTATTTATGTGGCTCTGTGCCTAACTCAGTTCACCTTATGATAACTTTTATGACCATAGTAACTTGATAATAGTTCACTCCTTTGCTCTTCGACATCTTTCTTAACCGATAATGGTTGGGTTGTTGGCGAAGCCGAGTAGTATCTTACGAATTTTATTTGAAAGGTGTCTTCATGCATCTCGTCGACCAGTTGCTCAGAGGCGTGGGTGTAGTCTCCTTGTCAGTTATCTCAGCTTCAAGTGCATTGGATGTTTCTAGAGTCCTTGGTCTAGATAGGTTTTGTTGCACCAGGGTTATTGTCGCACCTATCACCTGGGGACAACATGATTCCTGATGAGGGGATTATCGCATGCCCTAGTGGATAGAGGTGATTGATAACCTGGCCAGAGTCTGGGCTTCCCGATGCGGGCATTCGTTCGTGGTAGTTGTTGTTAGCGCTTGGGTTATAACGCTTTTGTCCATTGGGTTAGGCGCCATAGAAGTTCTAGCTACTAGTTTTCAAACCATTGTGTCGGGATTGTGGATGTTGTCCCTTAGCCTGTAGGTGTTGTCGTGTTGTGTCGGGCGGGTAGTCATTTCTCTCTGTTGTTTTATGCTTGTTTTGCCCCATTGTTCTTATGCTAGTGCGTGGAGTCGTAGTTGTTTGTTGCTTGTTCTGCAGGTGTGGTGGTCATCGTCAGATGAGTTGTTTAGCTATAATCGTAGTTGTCATCCTGTTTACCCAACAAACAAAAAAATTGCATTTTCTGCTTCGCTTGTAGTCGTAACGATGGGGTCGTTACAGTTTGGGAAGCATTGTAAAGACATTCTACTATATTGATAATTAAGAATATGATTATTAATTATTAAGCAATATTATTAATTATAACATTATCAATGTAATAATATATTTACAACATAAAGTATAAATATATAATAAAGTATAAAGTATAAATATAAAATATATTTATATTATATGTATAATATAATATAAAGTATAAATATATTTATTACCCAAGGGACGCATCTCTTCATGAATGGTCATTTTTATCCACCAAGTTGCACTAGGATGGACTTCCAGTGAGCCACCAAAGATTGAACAATTCCTTGTTCAAAATTCAGAGTTCAGAAGTTCAGTCGATCAATAAGGCCAACATTTTTCACATTTTCCATACCCTCTGAGGAATTGTAATAAGAGATGTTACATGATTAAATTTGTAAAAGGTCTTAGCCACCTTAGACTTAGGGATTATTTGTTACTCTGGAGTGTTTTTTTACTTGTTAATTATATTTTGTTGTCTAAAGGTAATTTATAATTTCCGAGTTTTTTAACTAAATTTCTCTAAAGTTGGAGTATATACTCATGGTTAGGCCTTAGAATGGATCTAAGCCTAGTGTATAATGTATATTACCATGCTAAACATCCTCCTAAAGTTTTATGGAAATGTGCTAAGTCCCCCTGAGGATTTTTTAAATTTTTTAGTTAATTAAAAAAATTTCATAAAACAGAAATTTTTAATTGTAAATTGAAGTTGTAATAAAAAAGTGCTACTAGGGGACTTCATATGCCTTGGGGGTGCTGCTCATTTTTGGACCTAGAGCACCCACATTACCTAATTACCTGCTTTGGTGAGTGAAATTAGTGATTTTAATCACTAAAAAGTCAATTTTACTCACAAAACCCAAAAAAGACATTAAAAATTAGGAAAAATCAGCAAATGTTATTTTCTGGGAAACATGTCAGAAACATGTTTTTACATGTTTGTGGTTAAATAAAGCCTAAAAGTCTATGTGGAATCCAAATGTAGGTTGTGATTGGTTGAAGAGTGATTGAAGTGGCAGCCTTCACTTGCTTAGAACATGTGGGCAAAGTGAGGTGTGCCCCTCTTAGAGAGGTGGCACATTCTAGTAAGGGACCACCCACTCTTGGGGAGATGGTGCCCTCCTACACCTTCCATAGCTCACACTTGTCATTATTTGGGGTTATGGGAGAGGTGGCAGCCTATACCATAACACTTGGCCACCTCCCTATCACATGTGGTGGGCCCTCTCCTCCACTTGGTGTGCCCTCCACTCTTGGGCTTCTCCCTCTCTTGCTATAAATAAAGCGTGCTCTCCCATTTTAAAGCTAGTTGGAGTTGGGGAGTCTTGCTTGTGGTTGTATACTATTGTAATACTTTTCATTTGGAATAAAGAGACTTTGGAGGTCAGGAAGGTGTGTTATATATGTGTGTCGATGCTTGATGTCATTTGTGCTTAATCTATGAGGTAATACATGCCTAATTTCTTCTTTAGATTTGTTATTTTGGCCTTTTGTAGGAAGTTATCACTCCATAGGATAGGTCTAGATTGTTTTTAATACTATTGTTCATTTATATTTAGAGGCTTTTATGTGTATTCATGTTTCAGTTAACTAACAAACTCTTAAAGTTTCTTTTGTAGGTGACACCAATTTTTCTTAACAAGTTTATTTGCAATTTTTTAAAAGCTTACAGGTTCTCATAGCTTGGAGTGGTTATGGAACTTGGTTGTTGCTTCACAACTTCAAGGATTTAAAGACTTAGTCCCTCCTTAATTCATCTAAAGACTCCATTGCCCAAGGGTTCCAAGGCTACACGTTTCTTCCTTCTCTCTTTCTCAAAAAAAACTCTACTTTTTCGGTTACTTGGTTGCATGCAAGTGATTAAATCTATCTTTCATTTCAAATTCTGAATATCTAAGTTTGCATGCATAAGATAAACTAGATCTATATTTGTACTTTCAAGTTTCATCTAATGCTTAAATCTAGCATAGAAAAATCTCCTTTTAGCATGCTTTTCTTTCAAAAAATTTAGAGGTTAAAAGGTAGTACTTTTCTAAAGGATTTCACTTTCTTATTTGGAAAATTAAGTGCCTTCGTATTGTTGTTTTAAAACAGCAAACAAAGACCCTAAGGAGACAAGTTTTTTAGCTTGCTCTTCTTAAGTTCATTTTTGCTCAATTTACACTAGTTTTACTTAGTCAATTTTGGGATTTCATATTAATAACCAAAGACACTTCCAAAGTGTTTTTAGCCATATTTTTTCATTGTTTGTTTGTTTTTTTATGCAGGTCGGTGAATAGATAAGAGGAAGCTCTGTCCATTTTGGGCAGATTTGGAGCATCTAGGACTCCCGGGAGCACCCCTTTCTTCAATAAACACTTGTAAAACATTGTAAAGATTCATGACCCCCCTAATGAATGGTCACAAGTCACTCCTATAAAGATTTGTGTAATTTCTTTAATAAAATCAGTGGGGCTACAAGCTCCCACTCTTCATCCCCCCTAGGGGGAATGGTGTATTGGTGATTGTGTCATTTTCTACAATTTTAGTTTAGAATCAATTTTCACACCTAAGCATAAGCTAAAATTAATCTGCAATTCATCACAAAGCACTACAATCTCACATAAACAATAAGGTTAAAATAAATCATCACATAGATTAGATTTCAATTTGGAAAGTAATACTTTAATTGCTAGTTTAGATTTTCTTTCAGCAATTTTATTTCTTGTTTAAAATAAACAGCTCCCCTCAGCTCCTAGTGTTGTTCCTGACCCTTCCAGTTGTGAGTTTGTCTTGATATTCTAGGAGTAAGTTTCATACACGTTGGGTTGGTCAGTGGTGATAGATTAATAGGGAAATCCTTAAGAAACTTTGCTTTAGTGGAAACGTAAGAGAGTTTGTGTAAGATATATGGTGGGAACTTTGAGATATAAGTTCTCCCTTTCGGATCTCCCACATTCTCTTGGGCTTGTGTGAAAAATAAAAGGGACCTCCCTGTTGGATACTCGGCAAGCTCAACCTCCACTTTTGGGATGTTCTCTGAAGGGCCAAATCTAGATTAGTTCAAACACTTTACTTTCCTGCAAATAAAATTGACCTCATTAACCTACTATCAATAAATCTAATAAAATACCCGATCTACAATGCCCACAATAATTTTAAGGCACTAGTCTCAAATTCTACATTTACAAAGCCCTTTGCTTCAAGAACTTTACTTTCAGTCATTTACTTTGAAGAAACTTTTTACTTGCATCTAATATTTTCTCAAGTATCCTTTTATGCAAGTATTTTTATGTATCTTGTGGTGATTAATAGATCTATGTACGCTTTAGAATAGGTTTTCTTTATATATATTGGTTAATGCAATAAACTCCTAGAATACAAGTTACTTAGATTTCAGTTTAAACCTTAAATTATTTTATTAAGGACTACCCCCCTTGGCTTCACTAGGAGTTGGCCTAGATGGAGGAGTTGAGGATTAGGTGATAGCACCTTCACTCTCACTTGCCCCCAAGGACACATCAAGTGGATTGAAGATTTCTTCCATGTCTCTCAGGTGTGTATAAGGTGGAAACAATCACCATGGTCACCATATGTTCTTTATATATAGAACATGCATCATTGTAATAAGATATTCATTCCTATACAATATCATCTCTTATGAAAATTCAACATGGTGTCAAAGTGGGACTGGGCTTGACTCCTTCACAACAGGGACCAAGAAAATGAGAGTAGAGTAAAGTCTTGGGAATGTTAAATTTATGGGGTTGTTGCAATCTCTATGTACAACATATTTTCTTTTTACTCCTACCTAAATTATAGAAATAATTCCATAAATTATGGTGGGTAGTAATTTCTAGTAAAAATGTCTAATTACCTAAATATGAGGAATGTACTACATATTTACTTCTACCTACATTTATGCAAAGAATCGCATGAATTATGTAGGAAAATTTTAACAAAGTCAAATACTATGTGGATGGATTATAACCAAATTAATCTTTGGGTAGTTACCAGAGGTATTCTCCAACTATTTATAAGAAAGAAAATTTAATTTAATTTTAAATTTAATTTTCAAAGATGTGTATTTTTGGATCAATTTAATATTACTATAAAAAGACACAACAATAGACACACATATTTTTCTCTCTCACACGTGGGAAGTGATCTAAGGAAGAGACCGAAGTATCTAAGTAGTTGAAATGTTTTGAGTGTAATTACTTAGTGATGTTCTAGAGTTTACTAAAGTAATATCGTTGGAAGTAATTACCACTTGCAAAAAATTGTGCTTGTCTAATTTAGCACTAGAAAATCAACATGGTTAGCCATATGACATCGAGTATATGATGGATTTGTTTCGTAGAAGATGTATCATTTCGAGGGTCACAGTATATAGTTGTGCACAAGATAAATTGATCTCCTCTAAGAGATGCTTTTTCTTATTCTTGTTTCTTGTTCAGTGCACGTCACAGGTAATAGCTCTGAGAAAGAGCCATAATGATAGTCATAGGAAGAAACATGAAGCAAGACTATTTAGACAAAGATTTGTGCACATCCAAGTACTAAATAAGAAGAGGAGGTCATCACATGCAGAGGGAGAAGATGACTCTGAAGACTATATAGCCTCAGAGGGAGTGATGGCTTCAGATTTTTTCTATGGGAAACTGGATAGTCTCGTGATGGCATGTTGTAGCTATTAGAGAGCTACCCACCAGCCCTCGATGCATGTTGTGAAGTCACTATGGATTTCCTGTGATGTATAGATTCATGTGTCCGACAATCAATGGTCATGAGCTTGTGTGGATGGAGATAGTGTTAGAGTTTGTGTCAGATATAATACCTTCCTCATTAGGAGGTAGTGTTGAGATTTTAAGTAATTTCGGAAGTTATTCTTAAGTGTTAATGTATCAGCATCGGGATGACATTCTCCCGAGATTGGTCATGGTAATTTGATCATTGGAGAATGGCCATGGCATAGTCTTCTAAGGATATAAGACTCAAACTGTGTGGCTTTCAACATCCGAAAGAACTGAAATTCTTAATGTCGCACTGATGGCAACCTGATCCGGAAGAATGGTCCTTGTAGTCACAAAACACTCTATTGAGTACGTGACAATTGTGGGGCACTCAATGTGTAGATTGAAGACGGCTTTATATGGATTAAAGCAGACACCCAGAGCATGGTATGGCAGGATCGACAATTTTCTGATGAGCTTAGGATTTATAAACAACAATGCAGATCCTAACCTTTACTTTAAGGTTGTGGATGATGGTCTAGTAATACAATTGTTGTATATGGATGACCTATTTCTAAAGAGGTGTGGAAAATCTCATCTCAGAGTGTAAGATAAAAATTGGTTGTTGAGTTTGAGATGAAAGATCTCAGGATGATGCATTACTTTTTGGGTCTCGAGGTATGGTAGAGATAGAATGAGATCTTTCTAAATCAAGGAAAGTATATAGTAGAAATCCTAAAGAGGTTTGGGATGTTGGATTGCAAGGCAATGGCTACACCTATGGTATCAAATCTGAAGTTGATGCAGGATACGAATTTAGAGACTATGGATGTTACTTAATGAACTTGATGAACACAAGACCGGATATATATTTTGATGTGAACACCCTGAGTCAATATATGGAGTAGCCCAGGCAGGTTCATTTGGTTGCAGCAAAACATGTGATGAGGTACCTTACGGGTACATTGGATTATGGTCTCAGGTATGTGACAGACCATGAGTTTGATTTATATGGATATTCAGATTCAGATTGGGCCGACAGTATTCCTAATCGGAAGAGTACTTTGACATATTTCTTCCGTCAAGGCTCTAGTATGGTTTCATGGAGCAATAGGAAGCAGTTGTGTGTAGCACTTAGTGCGATTGAGGCAAAGTATGTGGCATCATGTGAAACAAGTCATGAAGTAGTGTGGCTTCGTAAATAGCTGACTATTGGACTAAATTTGACTTGTAGGTAAGACCTACAAGAAGAGAATGACAAGACTTATTCTGGAGGACAAGTGATGAAGTCAGCAAATTGAAGATCCGGTTCGTATTCAGTGCTCGAGATGGGGTCGGACAGTCTGTTCTAGAGGGATGTGGGTACTACAGTAAGGAGTTGGAGTCTCTGCCAGATGCAGAAATCAGTCATGTGTGGCGCTCAGTACGGCTGAAGCTGAGTATGTGGAAACATGTGCAGGAAGTTGTGAAGCAGTGTGGCTTAGGAAATTGCAGACTATTGGATTGAATTTGACTTGTAGGTAAGACCAACAAGAAGAGGATGATGAGACTTGTTCTGGACGACTAGTGTTGAAGTCAGTAGGTTGAATATTTAGTTGATATTTAATGCTCGAGAGGGAGCTAAATGGTCAGTTCCACAGGGAGCTGGGTATTACAGTAAGGAGTAAGAGGCTCCACCGGATGCAAGAACCAGTCATGTGCGGCGATCAATACGACTGAAGCTAAGTATTTGGCATCATGTGCAGTAGCAGTGTGGATTCGAGAAATTTTGTCTGTGTTATTTGGTCTCGGACTGGAGGCGACCTGCATTTGGTGTCACAATCAGAGTTGCATGAGGTCATCATAGAACCCCATGGTCTATGATAGGTCAAAGCATATCGAGATTAGATATTACTATATCAGGGATATAGTGTAGACAGGAGCAGTGAGGCTCCAGTTTCGTGACTACAAAGGATCAATTTGCGAACGTGTTTACCAAGCTGTTGTTGAGGATGAAGTTTGAATACTTCAAGGACAAGCTTGGTGTGGTCCCTCTTCAAAGGGAGTGTTCTCATCCAGCATGAAAAAGGATTGGCACTGAGACATGTGGAACTCATCCAGCATGAAAAAGGGTTGACACTAAGTGTTCTCATCCAACATGAAAAAAGATTGGCACTGAGATAGGTGGAACTCATCTAGCATGAAAAAGGGTTGGCATTGAGTTTTCTCATTCAGCATGAAAAAGTGTTGGAACTGAGACAAGTGGAACTCATCCAGCATGAAAAAGGGTTGACACTAAGTGTTCTCATCCAACATGAAAAAGGGATGGCAATGAGACAGATGGAACTCATCTGACATGAAAAAGCATTGGCACTGAGTGTTCTCATCCAACAATAAAAAAGGGTTGGCACTGAGTGTTCTCATCCAGCATGAAAAATGGATAGCATTGAGTGTTCTCATCTAGCATGAAAAAAGGTTGGCACTGAGACAGATGGAACTCATCTAGCATGAAAAAAGGTTAGCACTGAGTGTTCTCATCTAGCATGAAAAAGGGTTGCCATTGAGACAAGTGGAACTCATCCAACATGAAAAAGGGTTGGCACTGAGACAGGTGGAACTCATCCAACATGAAAAAGGGTTGACACTGAATGTTCTCATCCAACATGAAAAAGGGTTGGCACTAAGACAAGTGAAACTCATGCAGCATGAAAAAGGGTTGGTATTGAGTGTTCTCATCCAACATGAAAAAGGGTTGGCACTGAGATAGGTGGATCTCATCCAGCATGAAAAAGGG
Source organism: Picea glauca (assembly GCA_000966675.3). Taxonomy (NCBI): domain Eukaryota; kingdom Viridiplantae; phylum Streptophyta; class Pinopsida; order Pinales; family Pinaceae; genus Picea; species Picea glauca. Next base: position 28,616 of record JZKD02S2398922.1, read on the forward strand.
ATGGCATTGAGACCAAGGGTGCGCATGATCAGGTATTAATGCTTTGTAGGGTAGTGGATGTCCTGGGGACATGTTGTAGTTATTTGAGAACTCCCCACGGGCCTTAGATGCATTGCATGTGAAGTCACAAGGGTGCACATGATGAGGTACAGATGCATTGTGAGGTAATGGATGTCATGGTGACATGTTGAAGCTATTTGAGAGCTACCCACAGGTATTTTTCAAGGGTAATCATGGCAGAATGTAGAATGTCTCCCTCGCTGAGAGGGAGTGTTAATGTTTGGGTAGCATCAGAAAGACATTCTACTAGATTGATAATTAAGAATATGATTATTAATTATTCAGCAATTATAATATTATTAATGTAATAATATATTTATAATATAAAGTATAAATACAAAGTATATTTATATTATATGTATAATATAATATAAAGTATAAATGTATTTATTACCCAAGGGACGCAT
>JZKD02S2398933.1:0-10300 GCA_000966675.3 Picea glauca
TATACACTGTAGTTTTAATGGTTATTGGTGTAAATTAGTAGCTTCAATGGTTATAGCCTAACTTAGTTTACAAACTGGGTAGTTTACTTAACATTGACTGTTCTGGACTGAGGTTCTTATAACTCACTACTCTTGACAGAGTAAAATTTTATCTACGGTTCGAGAAGGAGTAAAATTTACTTATTCATAATTGTTCTAGAATCTCTCTTGACTGGGGGCGTATTTTTATATATCCGTGGCAGTTTTCCTAATGGGTTTTTCCTTTTATTTGATGGGCGTTGAATGTGGTGGGCAAATCTTCCAGCGGGTTTTCTTACATATAGTGGGCATTTTAATTTACAGTGGGGTTCCTCCTATCTCAGAGGGCGTTTTGTAATACAACGAGAATTTTCTACAGTGGGTTTCCTTTTGTTTTACTTGGGCGTTTTTATAGCACAGGGGCGTCTTTTATTTAGCGGGCATCTAATGTTATTGTGGGCGTATACATGTTAACGGGGTTGTGCTGGTATTCACATGAAAAAAAAAATGCTGACATCTCCTTGCTCAACGTCATATTTTTCCATTGAAATGTCTCCATAGATGCGTTAACAGTTAGGGCTTGGGATGTATGCCGACCAATGTTAGGATTGCCGTCGTTGAGGGTTTGACCAGGTAGAAAATTTCAAACTAGTTCCAATATTTGCTTTAGTTACAAATCTGTGTTGAGACCTGTGATTTCGACGTCTCTGTTATATAGAGAAACATTTGATAAGCCAACTATCTCTCGGCTTACTGTTCTCATTCTCAGCGTTGTTATATATTCAAGAGACAATTAAACACGTTCTCCTTCCCAACTCAGCATTTTCGTGAAACTGTTAATAAAATACTACCCTCTGATTGACCTTTTATTAAAAATTTCGATTTCGATTGATCTTGGTCTACCTTCATGAATCTGTGTATGCGTGACGTTGGCGTCCTGGTAACAGTCTTTTTTGAACACTGTAGTATTTCCTATACTATGGAATGTGCCTTTTCTCGGAATAGTGAAGAGTTGGTATGTTTGCTATAAGTTTTTTATTTAGTCATCATCTTTAATCGTTTCCATTTATGTTATTACAAATAATAATATTAATGCATAATAATTGACCAGCATTGCACTAAAGATGCTTGTCCCCATTAAAAACATTTGACNTTGAGGGTTGACCAGGTAGAAAATTTCAACCAGTTCCAATATTTTCTTAGTTACAAATCTATGTTGAGACCTGTGATTTCGACGTCTCTGTTATATAGCGAAACATTTGATAAGCCGACTGTCTCTCGGCTTCCTGTTCTCATTCTCAGTGCTGTTATATATTCCAGAGACAATTAAACACGTTCTCCTTCCCAACTCAACATTTTCATGAAACTGTTAATAAAATACTACCCTCTGATTGACCTTTATTTAAAAATTTCGATTTCGATTGATCTTGGTCTACCTTCATGAATCTATGTATGCGTGACGTTGGCATCCTGGTAACAGTCTTTTTGGAACGCTGCAGTATTTCCTATACTATGGAAGGTGCCTTTTCTCGGAATAATGAAGAGTTGGTATGGTTGCTATAAGCTTTTCATTTAGTCATCATCTTTAATCGTTTCCATTTATGTTATTACAAATAATAATATTAATGCATAATAATTGACCAGCATTGCACTAAAGATGCTTGTCCCCATTAAAAACATTTGACCTCGTATATCCCCAACTTACTGGTATCAGACAGTTAATTACGACTCAGATTGTTATTTATGACTAGCGTATCCTATTACCTATTAAGATTACTGTGTATATGTCTCGCCTGTGACGGTCACGGTCACTGGTTGTAAAGTGAAAGTCCATCGGTAAGCAACATGGTTAGTTTTATTTTCTCAGAAAGTTTATTATTTTTATTTCTCAAGAAAGTTTATTATTTTTACTTGTTTAGGAAATTGTTTTAAACTCGTCATAGGCCTGGCTTTTAATCCATTTTAATTCTGGAAGCGTTTTTCTTCAGATGTTCCTGTCATTAGTTTAATTCGGAAAGCGTTTTTATTTTCTTCTCATGTTCATATCGTTATTTTAATTCTGCAAGGGTAAACTTGTCAGAGAATTGTCTTTACAGATACTGATTGGGTGGTTCAATGGATTAGATATACTTGGTTGATCGGGAAAAACTTTCTGGTATGCATGCGCCAGACTAGGCGAAATAATCCTTTGGCCGATTCTTTCGCCAATCTAATTTAGGGTTGATAAGTTCATTATATTACAGGCTGGAATAATCGTGAGTAGGCCCATAAGTGGGATTTTTAATTGTCATAATTTATACCTTGCTGACTCAAAATCTTAAGTTCTAGATGGAGCGATCCTTGGATCATCTACCTGGTCGTGTGTTTTTAGATTAGGGTTAAACACTGACTCATGGAGGGTAAGGTAGTTGCAATTTAATGCAAGGGTTGATTTTGATCGGTTCGAGGCTTGGGCGTTCTTAATGGTGCCATCGACCTGCTAACCTGAGACAGCACCAGAACCTACACCTACCAACTCACGCGCCTTGACATAATGATAAATGGTCTCAAGTTATTAAATTGATTATTAACTCAGACCTGGACTTTAGCGTTTATTTCGAATGATTACTTAGAATGTGAGTTTATAGGTTTTAGTTGATGCTAAATTTCAAAAACACTTTGAAAATACAAGTAATATGTCCGTAGCATGTCTAAATCAGGTTAAAAATAAATAAATGGGATAGTATGTGCTAAGTATCGGTGTAGTTAAGGTCATTTCAATTGAAATTATACGTTAATTTTAATGTATGTTTTAAATGGTTCCTTATTGATTAAGAATTTGTTTTATTAGATTTTAGAGAATATATTATTTCATATAAAATAATTGAGTATGCGAATAATCCGTATATATCAGGTATGAATGAACAATGAGATATTCAAGTAATCTGTAGGTATCATATATCAATAAGGTTAAAGGGTAACTGGTGTTGTGTATTGTAACTTACGCTTTTAAAATTGTGCTTTATTTATTAAAAGTCCTTTTTATTAAATTCAAGAAAATATATTCCTCCTATAAATATTTGAGTATTCAAGTAATGGTTTTTAGGGTAGCTTAGTCTCATGGGAGGAAGAAGTTGAATAGTGTAATTCTTAATTGATTTTGATAATGAGATTACTATGAATAATGTTTGGTTGTTGATCAGTAACGTAATGGTTTAGGGTAGTTGTTTTGATGTGAAGGAAGAAGTGGACTAATTGTAATCTTAATGATTTTTATGATGAGTTTATGGTTATTAATATTGCTTAATCACAATGATTATACCTATTTAAATTGCAATGATAATAGGTGTTTTAAATCGCAATGTTAATAATTGTTAAATGAATGTTTGTGATGATGTCTAATTTGCACGGTTATTATTCGTTTAAATTGAAGTGTTAGCGATATCATTTGTTTCAAGTTGTAATGTTAATGATGATGGTTGAATCGCCATGTTAATAGTTGTTTAATTGAAATGCTCGTGATGATGTTTAATTTGCAAGGTTGTTAATCATTTAAATTGAAATGTTAGCGATAATATTGTTTTAAGTGGTAATGTTAATGATGATGGGTGATTCGCCATGGTAATATCTGTTTAATTGAAATGCTCGTGATGATGTTTAAATTGCAAGGTTATTATTAGTGTAAATGGAAGAGTTAATGATAAGATCTAAATTGCATTGCAATTATTTGTTAGGTTATTCTAATGTATGGTAATAAATTGGTAGGAAAGGCAAGATAACTTGGAGAAATGTAATGCACCTATGATTATTGTTGGTCCTTGATCTAGTGCCTAATGACCTTATAACTAAATAATGGGGGGTTGAGATTATTGGTTTTTACCTTATGATAAGGTCTTCGTCGGTTAATGATAGTTAATGAAGCAATTGATCTTGATTGATGTCTTCGGGTCTCAATAGTGGTTGGTCGATATTAAGTCCTCCTGATTTGTCTACCATAGAGGTCATGAGTGTCCCTGATTTTGTAGTACTTGGTGGTATTGCTTGCGTCCTGTTCTAGGTCGGGTTACTAGTTTCTACCTGAGCAGTCGGCCAGGAGCCTGTCTAATCTTCTTTTGAGAAGACATAAGACTAAACGCCCTACTTTCTTGTGCAGAAATAGTAACCCTAACACCATGGATTCCTCCCTTTGTGTTCTTACTATGCACCCCCAGTATGTCTTAATGTCTGTGTTGTGCGCCTCATGCCTATGATCGTATCTTGTTGCAGTTACTCGTTGTAAGCCTTCAGTCTTCTTGTGTTGAACATCGCGGTTGCGTCTTGTTGGTTGTCGAGTGGCGACGTAGAGTCCAGTGTGTCTGTTTCCCCTCCTACACGCGCGCACACACTGTTAAAAAAAATAAAATTTGCACCTATTGTCAGAGTTGTTGTCGTAACAAGGAGGGTTGTTACACCTTGTATATTACCAGTTTTCCACTTAATTTGATTAATTTGAAATGTTTCAACTAATTTCTTTATTTATTACTAATCTGCAGTTAGTTGAACTAAATTAGCTAAAAACATATATAGATATGAGTAATTGTTTGATCAGTTTGTGTAATTGTTTGATGAACTTGTGATTAGTGTGTGTAATTGTTCAAAAGATTACATTCTGATTATAAAAGTGTTATAAAATTATTTGCATAAAAGTGTTTGGTACATGTAGAATAAATCTTTATGTTTATTTCAAATTTGTTAATATTTGTACATTTTGATTATAAAAGTGTTATAAAATTATGTGCATAAATGTGTTATATAGTTTGGTACATGTAGAAGAAATCTTTATGTTTATTTTAAATTTGTTAAAATTAGTATTTAGATTTTAGATTTGGTATGTGTGCATTTGTTTTTGTCCAGTTTAGATTTAAAGATTATTTTATTGACTCGTAATAGTTCTGGTGTACTGTTTGACCACATAATTTGGAATGTGGTTTAATTCATATAAATTTATGCATAGAAATATTTTTCGTTCTTTTGCTTATATTCAAATTTTATTCGACGAACATCATCTTAATATTTTCAATAAATTATATTTCTTGTAAATATAAATATGTTCTTCTATTTCTTAAAATATAAATATGTTCTTATATATATATATAATTGAAAATTTTTAAAACATATATTTTTAAATTTATTTTTAATAAATTTAACATAATTTATCATAATTTTTACATATGTAATATTAGAGTATCATAAGTTTCTTACAAAGTTTAACCGATGATGTTTCTTACAATGCCACGTTTACTGTTAAATTATATTAACTCTTTCGTAAGTTATGTTGTTTTCAATATTTTAAGTTATGTAGTTTTCAATCTTTTTGCACTTGATGCTACAATACATTGGTTGTAGGTTTTTAATAATGTTAATCTAGATTATAAAATGTATTCAAAATATTTTGATGATATAAAATATTGGTTGTATGGTTTTAATAAAGTAAGTAGATTATAAAGTTTATTCAAAATATTGAGGATATTGAAGGAGTCATACAGATGAAATGATGTCCTTATTAAATGAGATTCTCATATTATAAATAAAATCCATGGGATCCCTTGATCTATAATACCTTGAATACCATTGCACCACTTCTCAACAAGTGAATTCATATGGTATGTTATTTGCATGTACAAGGATAAAATTCCCTCAATCCCTTAGACAACTTGCATTTACGAATGTCAATTTTCCAAAGGAGACAATAACTTTGATTGTTGATGCAAGGAAAATAACATCCAGAATGTATTTCATCCAACCACACTACTTTGGGCATGGATGGCCCTATATTGGATTTGATTCCCAAATATATGCTCCCTAAGTTGAGGCCTATATTGGATTTGATACCTAGACTATAGGGAATTTAATAATTTGCACTTAAAGATATGTTTCTCATTCCTACCATTAATAAATTATTAACTTGTATTTGTAATCCACTAGCTTGTTGTTTTTCTGAATTGATTTCCCTTGGCGAACCCAAATTATGATTTCAATGACTTCCATGTGTGGGTTTTATTGATTATTATGAAAAGATTGTGGTTTTATCTTTTGTCCCTTATCCCTTTAGTCATTAGTTTGTGCCTGAGTAGTCGTCCAGGACATAAATTGACGGTCGTCACTTTGGTGTTTAAAGACATATATATTCAAATGCCCTGCTTTTCTGTGCATGGATGATGAGTGAAGGATAATAATTTTCTCTGTTGTATATCCCTTACTTATCTTTGAGTTGATTGATTCATGGCTAAATTTTTAGTCTTTGTGCCTTCTTATGAACGAGTACCTCTATGGATTGATTGATTAAAACTTCTATTTCTTTCTGCATTTTTAATTACTTGAAATTGGGTACATCTCTACATTTTTATTGATAAACTCTGCATTGTTAATTGTAACGAGCCCATCATTATGACTACAAGCGAAGCAGAAAGTGAAATTTTTTTATTTTTTTTAACGGGAGGACAACAACGATTACAGCTAAGAAACACATCTAACGATGAGCACCCACCCAATGAAAAGACAACAGATGACTACGACTCCACACACTGGAACAAGAGAAACTGGGAGAAACATGCGTAAAACAACAAGGAGAAACGACTGCCCTCTCGATGCAAACAAGACCAGGAATACAAGCTTAGGGACAACATCCCCCTCCCGACACAACAACCTTGATGACCAATGACAACATCAAGGCACGCGAACCAAACACATGAAGGCGTTACAACTTAAGTGCTAACAACAACTTACATCGGTCAACAACACCCACACAGAAGGCACCGACCTCGGAAAAGTTATCCTTCACCTCTATCCCTTAGGACACGCAATGACCCCCTCATCAGAAATCATGTTGTCCCCAGGTGATAGGCATGACTATAACCTTGGTGTGATACATCTTATCTGGACCAAGGACTCTAGATAATTCTGTCGCACTAGGAGCCTAATACTGACAAGAAGGCTACACACATACCCGAAGCAACAGGTCGACCAGACACAAGATGACTACAATCAAAGGAAAATCTCAAGCCAATACCCGACTCTGCCAACAACCCATCCAATAACTGATAAACTAGATGTCTAAGTGAGAAGGTCGAATTGTTACCAAGCTACTAAGGTCATAAATGTTATCATAATGCGCCCTAAGAAAGGCACTTAACCAAATCAATACGCTTAACAAAAATTATAAACTATCCATTAAAATAAGTGAACTACTTAACATCTTAAAGGTGCTCCATGCTGCTTATAAAAATAATCGACATTATTTTCTAAAAGGGATAATCCTTAATGTGATCGGTGTCTATAATTAATGCCACTTCAATGCTATCCTTACTGCCATTTTATGTTGTTATGCAGTTATAATTAAAATCCATTTGACACTATTCAATGATATTTAATGCTAATTTTAAACGCTATCTAGCAACATTAATAACATAAGAACGTTGTCCAGAAACAAATGCCATGTTTTCGTTGTCATAAGGATAACATAACCCAACAATACATGTTGTAATAAATCTAATCTAACAATGATGACAATAATACACGCTGTAATAATGCTAAGTTAACAAGAGAACGTTGTGCAATAATACAAGATAACTCTATATAGTAAATTCACATTATACCAATCACTTAACCATGCCATATAAATCAAGCTATACATTATAAGAAAAGTCATTGAATCCAACTATGCACCAAACGTTTTCAGAGAAATCAAACGCAATCAAGTACAGGAAAAGGGAAGAATGGTCAAATCACAAGGCTGGAAAAGAGACAAGAAGATGCAGAGATAAATGGCAAGTTGCAGAGATTAATAAATACCTGAAGATGCAGAGATAATAAAGACATGAAGACGCAAAATCACAGAGATTAAACTAATAAATGGTAGAGATTAATCACAGAGATTAAAGGCCAAAATCACAGAGGTTTAAAGGTTGTTCTATTCAAACTAAATGATGTTAATAATCGTGTTAATGTTGTTAATGCAGCCTTTTCCAAGTAAAAATTGACTCAAATTATTTTTAAATAAAATAAGTATTTTTATTTTTATACTATCATCCAAGGATAATCTGGCTATGCCAAAAGCCATATGGCAGTAAACTTATCACACGCATTCTTCCAAGCCTAAAATATTACATTGTCGAAATCTATATCATAAAAGTTGGATAAAGAATTACAACATTATTACACAATTACTCATAACAAAACATTGTCAAACAATAAATATATGTCATATAGTAATTAAAAATGCTGCCATATAACCTATACCTTCGCGGTCAGATATTCACAACTTAAAAAAAGAAAAAGTCATGGAGTAAGTAAAATCATTGTCACGAGACATGCAGTATCGTTATCAGTAAAATCCACCATTACACAAAAACGCCCACCATTACGCCCCCATTAACTAGTAAGGCGTAGGCAATTGATGGAGAAGAAAAGAACATGCCAGATGAATAAAATCACATGGAAAATTTGCCCTTAAAATAAAAACGAAATGCAATCCTAAGAAGTGGCAAATTGCGAGGTAAACGCAAGAAACGATTCTTGTCTTTAAGAGTGGAAAAATCGCCCGGTAGATAAAAATGAATTGCATACTTAAGAAGTGGAAAATCGTCAGGTAAACACAAGCAATGATTGTTTTCTTTAAGAGTGGAAAAATCGCCCTGTAGATAAAATTGAATTGCATACTTAAGAAGTGGAAAATCTCCAAGTAAACACAAGAAACAATTGTTGTCTTTAAGAGTGGAAAAATTGCCCTGTAGATAAAAATGAATTTCAGACTTAAGAAGTGGCAAACTGCCAGGTAAACACAAGCAACGATTGTTATCTTTAAGAGTGTAAAAATCGCCCTATAGATATAAACAGATTGCAGACTTAAGAGGTGGAAAATCACTAGGTAAACACAAGCAACGATTGTTGTCTTTAAGAGTGGGAAAATCACCCTGTAGATAAAAATGAATTGCAGACTTAAGAAGTGGAAAATCGCCAGGTAAACACATGCAATGATTGTTGTCTTTAAGAGTGGGAAAATTGCCCTGTAGATAAAAATGAATTGCAAACTTAGGAAGTCTTCAAATATTAAGGTGCAGGCGTATAAAAATTGTAGAGAATATTTCCCCCAAAAAAACTAAACACAGAGTTAAATAGCCAGGAAGGTATTACAAAGCAGAGTTAAATTATCCAGCAACATATAAAAATGCAGAGTTAGAAATTTCTTGGTTGAGGGTGTTGAAATGCAGAAAACACTAAACACAATTTTCATATGCTGAGAAGGATTAGGATACAGAGGTGATATAACATGTAGATACCAAAACAAGGTGGAGATTAAGGAGTGGAGATAAGAAGGGGTAAACTACTAAGAAAACACATCCTTCACTCATCATCCACGCAAAGAAAAGCAGGGCATTAGAATCTATAGGTCATTGTGTACCAAAGTGACAACCGTCGATTCGGCTCCTGGTCGACTTCTCAGGCATGGAATGACGAACTAGGGATGAAGACAAAAATATCAACTCTTCACAACAATCAACAAAACCAAATGATAGTCACAACATGCAGGGATCAAAATCCAAGGGAATCAATCAACAACGAGATTAAGGCTATGGGGAAATTAAGTTATCAATTAAAATTCTAAGTTAAACATTTTCTTTACCCAATTAAAAATATAGAATTGAAATCATGAGGTATAATAATATTCTACCATGCATAATCAAAGTATGTGTATCATATCCCAAGTCGTCTTCTCTGAGTCATTATCTCGCGAGCTCTGTGCAGCTCTCGCTTGTTGATTGATGAGATTTCACCGGTACCTCCCAGCCAACTCTAGGGGTACTCTTATTCCCCTTTAGCCCCCCAAGCTGCAAAGGGGCCAAACACACTAAAATAGAGAAAAACTAGCTCCCATCTCGCCTCGCAAGGCCGAGCTACCACTCCTCACCAGATGGGTATCCCAACTCCCACAAGCTAAGTCAGTCAAGTCTAAATTTCTCCAGCGTAACGTTACACATCAGAGAAGAGATCCCTCATCCTCCTCCTCCCTCCTTTATATAGAGTTTCCAAGTCATTTACTTGGAAACATCCTCCCCGTACATGTGTCACCCATCCCCTTCATTGCACCATAAATTAATTTCATTAATTAATTAATTACTCTTATTTCCCTCACCCACCTAAAAGCATTCCTAGAATTGCTCCTAGGTATCCCCATATTTCCTTACACATTTTAATGACTTACCCCCTTGCTAATTTGCTAGTTAAGTTTAAATTAGAAAGTTCTTAAATGGTAGATACCTTACTA
>JZKD02S2398933.1:12582-34074 GCA_000966675.3 Picea glauca
TAGATTTTAATTTTCGAGGTTGGGCGACATTTTATTAGGGAAATTGTTTTTAAATATTTCTTATCACGTTATTCGTTCTAAGGCCATCTAGGTTTATTCATTTATTATTTAACAACGTGATGTTCTCTTAAGAAAGCACTAGGTGCTCCAAGGGTTCCACTCGTTTCATTCTGTTTCCCTTGCGTGACGTTCTCTTCAGGACGCACTATGTTCTCCAAGGGTTCTACTCGCCTCTTTCCATTTTTCTTGCGCGACGTACCCTTCAGGATGAACTACGTGCTCCAAGGGTGCCACTCACCTCTTGACTGACTTGGTAGACATTAAGAACCTCTGGAGTCAATACTCCGTGAGGTGATCTTGTGGGAGACTAAGGGCCTCTAAGGAATAAGGCCCCTGCCTTATTACACACCCCTTATAATCATCATGAGCGACTATCATAGTCGACCCTCATGGCATTGTGGGTATTCTCGAACTAGGAAATCGTTAACCTACAGTTCAAACCACGACGAGAGTGCTAGTAGGTTGTGGCAGGTTTGTTGTCCACACCTCTCCCTCAACATCTCTGGTTATCGTGCATGACCCCTCTACTCCACATGTGAGTCTGGTCGACAACCTATCATCATCTTTCATCATCAACGAATCATGTCAAAAATAATATCCATAATCAAATCATCTAATTAGATGCACAAATGTCATATATACAACAATCAAACCCCCATTGTCCACTCCTTGAATCGGTTCAGAGTCCAAGGGGTCTCATCAATGCCTTTGCATCCTCGAGGTTCAAAATCCTACACACTCAGGAAAATTGAATAAATAGCACGTCTCTATGTCAATACCGCAAAATAACATGTCATCAATTCATAACGCCTCATAATCATAATCAAATTTCCAATAGTATAATAATCTAGATCACTTGCAAGCAAGTGTCCTCAAAGAATAAGTTTGCTCAGTGCATGCAAGAACGGGATGTTACATACACCCCCTCTTGGTCTAAACTTCATACCGAAGTTTCACAGTATATAAGTTCCAAATAATGTGTATCACAGTGTCATAAGTCTATCTATCAAACAAAAATGGAAACTGCTAGCACATATCATATGCGTCCTCCCAGGTCGTCGAGTGCAGACTATAGTTGTCCCACTAGACCTTGACCTGTTCTACTGTTTGACACTGTAGCTGTCGAATGAGATTATCCAAGATGCGGGTCGGCTCAGCCATGAGAACCCCCTCATCCGACACCTACAAGGAACTCATGTCAATAACATGTGTAGGATCACTAATATAATGTCTCAAAATAGATACGTGAAAAACATTGTGCATACGCCTCAAAGAATCAGGCAAGGCTTGTCGATAGGGCACGGGCCCCTTTCTCTCCACAATCTCGAAAGGTCCCACGAACCTAGGAGAGAGTTTAGCTCCTTTTCCAAACTTGATCGAAATCTTATGTGTTTTTACCCCCAAGAAGACTCGATCACCAAATTTGTAACTACGGTCGACACAGTGTGCATCAGCATAACTCTTCTATCGATCCTACACTTATTTTATCCTTTGTCTTATTGTTTTCATTTCCTCTTCCATTTATTTCATCGCTTATGGTCCCACCAGGACCCTATAGTCAAGATGATACCAACTCAGAGGCGTCTAACATGGTTGCCCATGAAGGAACTCGAAAGGCACCATCTTAATGGTTCTTTGGTAACTATTGTTGTAAGTGAATTCTACCAGTGGCAATAATTCTTCCCAATGCTTATGTTGGTCCATCACGTACATGCGCAACATGTCTTCCAAGGTTTGGTTCATTCGTTTGGTCTTCTCGTCAATCTCTGGGTGATACGCAGTATTAAAGTTAAGTTGGGTTCCCAAGGCCTCTTAGAAACTAGTCCAAAATCATCTAGTAAACACTAATTCTCGATCGGATATAATCCTCCTAGGCACGCCATGCAGCCTCAAAATCTCACTGATGAAAACTCTAGCTATGTCAGGTGCCTGATACGTCATACGCACTGGAATAAAATGAGCACTCGTCGTCAAAGTGTCGACTACCAAAAAAATCGAGTCATGTCTCCTTACCATCATTGGAAATCCAACAATGAAATCTATTGAGATGACCTCCTATTTCAATTCTAGAATAACGTGTGGCTATAGTAATCACGATGGATGTCTATGTTCAGCCTTTACCTACTGACATTCTAGACATCTGGCCACATAGTTGACTATGTCTTCCTTCATTCCCTTGCATAAAAATAAGGGTTTAAGGTCCGTCGTCATAATCGTGACTACTGGGTGGGCCATGTACATTGCTCTGTGAGCCTCGTTTAAGATCAAACTCCTCAACTTGTCATTCGGTGCTACGTAAATAGGATTTTTAAACCTCAATAATCCATTGTCGTCAAGTGTAAATCCTTCAAATATTGGTACCATCATTGTGTTTTGTCCGATAAAATCCTTGACCTCTTTGTACCAGACATCGTCATGCTATAAAGTTAGAATATTTTCATGTAGATTCATCTGAAGAGGAAACATCGAAAAGATGTGTCGTCTCTGACTCAATGCATCTGCCACTCGATTCACTGTTACTTTTATGTAAGAAATATCGAAGTCGTACTCGCTAAGAAATTCCAAGCAACGCCATTGACGCCCATTCAAGTCACTTTGCATAAAGATGTGTTGTAGTCCACAGTGGTCCATCTTTAGTTCAAATTTTCATCGAACAAGGTAGTGTCTCCAAAACTTTAAGGCATAAACAATGGTTAACAACTCCAAATTGTGCGTCGCATAGTTCTCCTCATCCCTTCTCAGTTTCCTCAAGATGTAAGCGATCACTCGACTGTCTTGCATAAATACTCCACCTAATCCTTCCTTGGATGCGTTAGTGCATACCAAGAAGTCTACATCCATGTTAGGGAACTTTAGTATCGGTGTTGTTTTCAACAACTCTTTGAGCCTCCGAAATGATTATGCGCATTTCTCGGTCCAAACAAACTTCTTGTTCTTCTTCTGCAATTTTGTGATCGGATTTTCTATCTTCGAAAATCCCTTGACAAACCATCGATAATATTCTGCTAAACCCATGAAGCTACGCACTTCCAAGACAATCGTTAGTGCAGGCCATTCCATAATAGCCTAGACCTTTATTGGATCCATGGAAATACCCTCGACAGAGATGACATGACCTAAGTAGTGAATCCTCGATTGATAAAATGAACATTTGGACAACTTCCCATATAATTTGTTCTCTTGCAGAAACTGTAGTACGAAGTGCAAGTGCTCTTCATGCTCCTCTGTCGTCCGAGAGTAAATCAAAATATCATCTATGAATACTTGGATGAACTTGTCCAAGTACTCGCGAAACACCTCGTTCATCAAAGTCATAAATACCCCTGGGGCATTTGTCAGTCCAAATGGTAAAAAAATAAATTCGTAATGCCAAAACCTCGTCTTAATGGCAGTCTTACGGATTTCATACTCCTTGATCCATAACTGGTGATACCCTGATTGCAAATCAATCTTTGAGAACACTGTTACACCCTTCATCTGATCGAAGAGATCATCAATACTCGACAACGTATATTGATTCTTGATCGTTGCCTTGTTCAATTGACGGTAGTCAATGCAGATCCTCCATGACCCATCCTTCTTTCTTATGAAGATAACTCCAGGGTCAACATATGATAAGGCATTCTAGCTATCGGTTTAGTCCCTGGTTATAGGTCTATAGTAAACTCCAATTCCCTCTCTGGTGGCATCCCAAGTAACTCCTCCAGAAAGATGTCTGCAAACTCTCTCACCACAGGAAGGTGTTCTATACCTTTCACTACTCCCTTCTCATTTAACACAAGGATCGCAGAAATCTTACATCCCTTGCGCATGCTCTTCCATAGCTGTAAGGAAGAGATGAACCTCAAGGAAACTTCCTGGTTTCATCTTACAATCACGCGTCTTTGTCCCTCATCATCGACCAAAATCAACCATTTCATCTTACAGTTGAGTATCGCCTCGTGCATTTCCAACCAGTCCATACCAATCACGATGTCATAAGATCCTAATATCATGACGTACAAGTTGGCCTTGGTGAAAAACTCTCCCAAGTTAAGGGTACAACCTGTAACCTTTCCTCGAACCTTCTATTTGGCTCCCAAATCCATCTTTACGAAGCTAAACTCATCATGTTCGACTACCTATACCTTAATCATTTTTAGCACTGCACCAGAAATGAAACTCTTGGTAGCACCGAGGTCTATCAAAATACTAAAGGTTTGGTCAGTGATAGTACCTGACGTCTCGAGCACATTCGACTGGTGCTCTGCCTAGCGGTTATTCACCATTGCATGAATCTGATGGTCCTTGCCCAAATCTCCCATGGTAGTGGGTCCAGCAAATCCAGACACTCTAGTCCTCTCCACTAGGCAGTCGTGCTGGTAGTGTGGCTCCCCACACATGCAACACCCCTTCTTCGGTCCAATACTCCTAGCACCTGAAGTAGAATCTGACGACCCACCAGCTTGGAATCTTGGTCTGTTATTCTGAACAGGCCTAAATTATTGTAGTTGTGTTCAATGTTGTTGTTGATGTGATGGTCCTCGGTAAGTAGTCTGCTACTGAGGCATTGGTCGCCGAGGTGTAGTGAAAGAAGATCCCCTATGGAAGCCACAATATCCTAGCGTATGCCTAGCTGGTGTCTGATGTTGTTTCACACTAGATGACACATGCCTTATCGGTCTCACTGGAGTCCTGCTCTGAACCCCACTAATAAGATCCTTTTATGCTATGATGGCCTTCTGGAATATTATATCAATGAAAGCCATAGTGATCTCAAGTCACGGGTTGAAGCCACTCTCATACCATGTGTAATGACCCCATCATTACGACTACAAGCGAAGAAGAAAGTACAATTTTGTTTTTTAAACGGGACAACAACAACGATTACAGTTAACAACACATCTAACAACGACCATCCGACTGCTGAATAAGCAACAAACGACTACAACTCCATGCACTGGCACAAGAGAAACTAGATGAAACATGTGTAAAACAACAAGGAGAAACGACTACTCGCCTGACGTAAACAAGACCATGCCTACAAGCTAAGGGACAACATCCCCTTCCTGACAAAATGGCCTTGATGACCAATGACTAGAGCCTCAAGGTGCATGAACCAAACGCATGAAGGAAATACAAATTAAGCGCTAACAACAAATTACATCGGTCAACAACACCCAAACAAAAGGCATCGACCTTGGCCAAGTTATCCTTTTCCTCTATCCCTTAGGGCGTGCAATGATCCCCTCATCAGGAATCATGTCGTCCCTAGATGATAGGCACGACTATAAACTTGGCGCGACACATCTTATCTGGACCAAGGACTCTATATAATTATGACGTGCTAGGAGCCGAATACTGATAAGAAGGATACACCCATACCCCAAGCAACAGGTCGAGCAGATGCAAGATGACTACAATCAAAGGAAAATATCAAGCTAATACTTGACTCCTCCAACAACCCATCCAATAACTGATAAGCCAGATGTCTAAGTGCAAAGGTCGAACTATTACCAAGCTACTAAGGTCATAAATGTTATCATAATGCACCCTAAGAAAGGCACTTAACCAAATCAATATACTTAACAACAATTATAAACTATCCATTAAAATAAGTGAACTACTTAACATTTTAAAGGTGCTCCATGCTGCTTATAAAAATAATTGACATTATTGTCTAAAAGGGCTAATCCTTAATGTGATCGGTGTCTATAATTAATGCCACTTCAATGCTATCCTTCCATTTTATGTTGTTATGCGATTATAATTAAAATCCATTTGACACTATTCAATGCAATTTTAATGCTATCTTGTTGTTTATAAATAATTGTCACGTCGACGTTATTCAATGAGATTTAATGCTAATTTTAAATGCTATCCAACAACAATAATTATTAATGTTAATTAATAACAAAAGAATGTTGTCCAGAAACAAATGCCATGTTATCGTTGTCATAAGGGTAACATAACCCAATAATACATGCTAAGTTAACAATGATAACAATGATACATGTTATAATAAAGCTAATCTAACAATGATGACAACAATACATGTTGTAATAATGCTAAGTTAATAGGAGAACGTTGCGCAATAATACAAGATAACTCTATATAGTAAATTCACATTATACCAATCTCTTAACCATGCCATATAAATCAATCTATACATTACAATAAAATTCACTGAATCCAGCTATGCGCCAAACATTTTCAAAGAAATCAAACACAATCAAGTATAGGAAAAGGGTAGAGTGGTCAAATGGCAAGGCTAGAAAAAGACAAGAAGATGCAAAGATAAATGGAAAGTCCCAGAGATTAATAAATACTCGAAGATGCAGAGATAATAAAGACACGAAGATACAGAATTGCAGAGATTAAAATGATAAATGTGAGAGATTAATCACAGAGATTAAAGGACAAAAACACAGAGGTTTAAAGGCTATTCTATTCAAACTAAATGATGTTAATAAAACTATCAACCTTTTCCAAGTAAAAATTGACTCAAATTATTTTTAAATAAAATATGTATTTTTATTTTTATACTATCATCCAAGGATAATCTTGGATACGCCAAAATCCATATGGTAGTAGACTTATCACAGGAATTCATCTCAGTCTAAAATATTACATCGCCAAAATATATATCATAAAGGATGGATAAAGAATTACACCATTATTACACAATTACTCATAACAAAATGCTGTCAGACAACAAATCTTTCTCATATAGTAATTAAAAATGTTGCCATACAACATATACCTTCGCGGTCAGATATTCATGATTTTTAAAAAAAAAGACAGTCATGGACTAAGTAAAATCGTTGTCACAAGACATGCAGTATCGTTATCAGTAAAATCCACCATTACACAAAAACACCCACCATTACGCCCCCATTAACTAGTAAGGTGCAGGCAATTGATGGAGAAGAAAAAAACATTCCAGATGAATAAAATCACAGGGAAAATTCACCCTTAAAATAAAAATGAAGTGCAGTCCTAAGAAGTGGAAAATCGCCAGGTAAACACAAGCAACAGTTGTTGTCTTTAAGAGTGGAAAAATCGCCCTGTATATAAAAACGAATTGCAAACTTAAGAAGTGGAAAATCACCAGGTAAACAGAAGAAATGATTGTTGTCTTTAAGAGTGGAAAAATCGCCCTGTAGATAAAAATGAATTGCGGACTTAAGAAGTGGAAAATCGCCAGGTAAACACAAGAAATGATTGTTGTCTTTAAGAGTGGCAAAATCGCCCTGCAGATAAAAAAGAATTGCAAACTTAAGAAGTGGCAAATCGCTAGGTAAACACAAGCAATGATTGTTGTCTTTAAGAGTGGAAAAATTTCCCTGTAGATAAAAATGAATTGTGGACTTAAGAAGTGGCAAATCGCCAAGTAAACACAAGCAACGATTGTTGTCTTTAAGAGTGGAAAAATCACCCTGTATATAAAAATGAATTGTGGACTTAAGAAGTGGAAAATCTCTAGGTAAACACAAGAAAAAATTGTTGTCCTTAAGAGTATAAAAATTGCCCTGTAGATAAAAACAAATTGCAGACTTAAGAAGTCTTCAAATATTAAGGTGTAGAGGTATAAAAATTGCAGAGAATATTGCCCCCCCAAAAAACCAAACACATAGTTAAAAAGCAAGGAAGGTATTACAAAGTAGAGCTAAATTTTCTAGCAACATATAAAAACGCAGAGTTATAAATTTCGTGGTTGAGGGTGTTGAAATGCAGAAAACACTAAACACAGTTTTCAGATGCCGAGAACGATTAGGACGCAGAGGTCATATAACATGCAGATATCAAAACAAGGAGGATATCAAGGCATGGATATAAGAAGGGGTAAATTGTTGGTCAAACACATCCTTTGCTCATCATCCATGCACAGAAAAGTAGGGAATTAGAATCTATAGATCATTGTGCACTTAAGTGATGACCTTTGATTCGGCTCCTAGGCGACTACTCAGGCGTGGACTAACGAACTAGGGATGAGGAAAAAAATTTCAACTCTTCACAATAATCAACAAAACCAAAGGACAGTCACAACATGTTGGGATCAAAAGCCAAGGGAATCAATCAACAACGAGCTTAACGCTATGGGGAAATTAGGTTATCAATTAAAATTCTAAGTCAAACATTTTCTTTACCCAATTAGAAATACAAAATTTAAAGCATGACGTATAATAAGAATCTACCATGAAGAATCAAAGTAAGCATGCCATATCCCAAGTCATCCGCTCTGAGTCGTTATCATGTGTGCTCCGTGCAACTCTCGCTAACCAACCAATGAGACTTTATCGGCACCTCCCAGCCAATGCTAGGGGTACTCTTCTTCCCCCTTATCCGCTCGAGCCTCAAAGGGGCCACACACACTAAAATAGAGAACAACTAGCTCTCAGTTCCCCTCGCAAGGCCAAGCTACCACTCCTCACCGAGCTGGGTATCCCAACTCCCACAAGCTAAGTCATCCAAGTCTAAATTTCTGCAGCATAATGTAAGGCATCACAGAAGAGATCCATCATCCTCCTCCTCCCTCCTTTATATAGAGTTTCTAAGTCATTTAATTTCCCAAAATCCCATTTAATTTATTGTTCAACAATTTAATTCATAAAAATCCTTCCCGTACATGTGTCACCCATCCCCTTCATTGCACCATAAATTAATTTCATTAATTAATTAATTACTCCTATTTTCCTCACCCACCTCAAAGTATTCCTAAAATCACTCCTAGGTGTCCCCATATTCCCTTACACATTTTAATGACTTACCCCCTTGCTAATTTACTAGTTGAGTTTAAATTAGAAAGTTCTTAAATTTTGGATACCTTACTAAGTTAGTCTTCCTACTTTTTCCTTGTGTTTCCCTTTTCTTTTTATGTTTCCCACTTTTTCCTAGTTTCCTAATTCTTTTAGATTTCCCTCTTTCCCTTTTCATTTAAAACTCAAATTGGCAAGTGTAGAAAATTAATTTTTTTCCCTTTTCCTTTTTAATTAATAAATTTTTAATTAGCATCTGTAACAAAACAATTATTTCCCCCCTTTTCCCCCTTTTTAAATTTTATCCCCCAAAATATTTTTATAAATTAATTGAATTGCTTACCCCCTTCTCGTCACATGATTAATGATGATTATCATTATATATATCTATATATATATAGATATATATATATTATTTCTACCACAAGTATCACTTAGAATTAGATTTTAATTTTCGAGGTTGGGCGACATTTTATTAGGGAAAATTGTTTTTAAATCTTTCTTATCATGTTATTCGTTCTAAGGCCATCTAGGTTTATTCATTTATTATTTAACAAAATGATGTTCCCTTTAGGACGCACTAGGTGCTCCAAGGGTGCCACTCGCCTCATTTTATTTCCTTTGCACGATGCGCCCTATAGGACACACTACGTGCTCCAAGGGTGCCACACGTCTCTTTTCATTTTTCTTGCACGACGTGCCCTTCATGACACACTACGTGCTCCAAGGGTGCCACTCACCTCTTGACTGACTTTGTAGATATCAAAAACCCCTGGAGTCAATACTCTGCCAGGTGATCTTGTGGGAGACTAAGGGCCTCTAAGGAATAATTCCTCTTCCTTATTGCAAGCCCCTTAGAATCATCGTGAGTGACTGTCGCAGTCGGCCCTCATGGAATCATGGGTATTCTCGAACTAGTTAATCATTAACCTACATTTCGAGCCATGACGGGAGTGCTAGTAGGTTGTGGCAGGGTTGTTATCCACACCTCTCCCTCAATGTCTCTGGTTATCGTGTCTGACCCCTCTACTCCACATATGAGTCTGGTCAACAAGCTATCATCAGCCTACATCATCAACGAATCATGTCAGAAATAATATTCATAATCATATCATCTAATGAGATGTACAAATGTCATATATACGACAATCAAACCCCCATTGTACACTCCCTGACTCGGTCCAGAGTCCAAGGGGTTTCATCAATGCCTCTGCATCCTCGAGGTCCAAAATATTGCACACTCAGGAAAACCAGGTAAATAACACCTGTCTATGTCAATACAACAAAATAACATGTCATCAATCCATAACGCCTCATAATCATAATCAAATGTCCAATAGTATAATAATATGGATCACTTGCAAGCCAGTGTCCTCAAATAATAAGTTCGCTCAGTGCATGCAAGAGCGGGATGTTACATGAATGATGAACTTCTGAGTTGAATGACAATCACTTGGCGAACCCAACTTCTGATTTCAATGACTTCTCCGTGTGGGTTTTATTGATTATTATGAAAAGATTGTGTTTTTATCTTTCGTCCCTTATCCCTTTAGTCATCGGTCTGTGCCTAAGAAGTCGGCTAGGAGCCGAATCTACGGTCGTCACTTCGGTGTTTAAATACCTATAGACTCAAATGCCCTTATTTTATGTGCAAGGATGATGAGTGAAGGATAATAAGTTTCTCTGTTGTCTATCCCTTACTTATCTCTGGGTTGATTGATTCATGGCTGAATGTTTAGTGTTTGAACCTACGTGTGTAAATTTGGTTTTTCCTTGAAATTCACTCGATCAACATTTAATTTAATATGCTTGGCATTTTAGTTAGTAAATGACTGAATTTCACTTTTTTCAGTCTCTAGAACAATTGAATTCTTGAAATTGAAGAGGACTTAAAACTAGTTTATTTGTTATTCACATATTAGTTTGTTGTGTCCTAGATTGTCATTGTTGTTTGTGAAACTTTGGACATGGGGGGATATGATGTTAGGTTTAATAATCAACAACAAATAAAATCAAAACTATATCAAGCAAGGGAGTTAGGGAGTTTATAGTTAAGAAATCCCTTAGTGTAAATATGGTTCCTTTATGTAACAATTAGGTATAAATCCCTCAGTGGAGATACCTTAGTTTATAGTAAAATTAGGTCCCTTTATGTAACTTTAGGTGACCATAAAATATTTCAAAGTTATGTATTTAGTTCAACTATATCCACAACTATCCAACAATTTGTCTTTAAATCTCTGAAGTGATCCAACTATATAATATAACATTTTCAGAGTTCATATGTTATCTAATATAACATTATCCAATTTTTGATCAGATAAGAGTGCAACATTTAGTAAAGCAAGATTTCTTATGTGCCAAGATTAAAGGAATAACAAGTTGTTGTACAGTAAACAATGAATCCCAGCCAACCATCATATATTATACACTATAACAAGTAAACTATGGAAAATATATTGGAAAATATGGGAAATATATTGAATGATCGAATTTCAAAACAAAACATCCTAGAATAGCATTTTCTAGATTACAAAGATAATGTAAGAATATCACATAAACTACTCCATTAGCATCATTGTAGACATTATTATTTGAAACCATTAATTTTGTGACAATTAAGACTCACTCAATTGCATATTCTTCAAAATATATATGCCATTAAAACTCACATTACTATTTGTAGAAATAGGCTTCATTACCAGCATAAATTTTGTGACAATTAAGAATCACTCAATTGCATCTTCTTCAAAATATATATCCCATTAAAATCACATTAATATGTTTGCAATAGTTTATGATGCATTTACATTTGAAATTATTGTCATGATTGCTCTCAATCAACGTGAATTTCCACCTTATATGACTATATTTTACCTATATTTCTAACTCCAACTAAGCCTCATAGATATTACATTTTCTCCACCTCATCTTAATTTATATTAGGAATACGAACAACCCTCAAACTCATCCCATGTAACATGACAATAAAGGAATTAGTATAAAAACTCAATGACATTTAAACAATGCTAATGGGAAGTTTAAAGCAATGGCATATAATCCATGTTCATGGAAGACCTTCACCTCGTCGTGATTAAAACATGTTGATGTTATTAGTGGTTGTGTGAGTTTATGAAGATTACACTCTTTTTTGAGGGGATTCTAATGAATTACATTATATGTGGTCTTTGTGGATACAACCATAGGAAAATTTTAATTAATATTAAAGAAATGTTCTAATACACTTTTTTAGAGGATCCAACCATAGGGAACTTTTAATGAATCCCCTTGCTTGTTTTTTTTCTGAATTGATTTCCCTTGGGGAACCCAAATTCTGATTTCAATGACTTCTATGTGTGGGTTTTATTGATTATTATGAAAATATTGTGGTTTTATCTTCTGTCCCCTATCCATTTAGTCATCAGTCTGTGCCTGAGCAGTTGGCCAAGAGCAAAATCGACGGTCATCACTTCAATGTTTAAAGACCTATAGATTCAAATGCCCTACTTTTTTGTGCATGGATGATGAGTGAATGATAATAATTTGTCCTGTTTTCTATCCCATACTTATCTTTGAGTTGATTGATTCATGTTTGAATGTTTAGTCTTTGCACTTTCTTATGAACGAGTACCTTTGCAACTTGATTGATTAAAACTTTGATTTCTCTCTGCATTTTTAATTGCTTGAACTTGAGTACATCTCAACATTTTTATTGATAAACTCTGCATTGTGGATAGATATTGAGGAGAGATGTCGACACAGGATTCTCTAAACATTCCTCGCAAACTCTCTAGTTTCTCCCAAGAAGGAAGAACAAGAACGCGTTCTTCAACTGAGACTCTGAGTGACCAACAACAATCTCGTCAGAGGATATTTTTAAACGAGTCTGTGAATAGATCAACTGCAGAACCTAATCAAGAAAGTGTTATGGATACAACCTTCTTAGATATGTTGCACATTGATACTCCTACACTTGAGAATGTAGGGAATACCTCAGAACAAGAGAATATTTCAGTTAATTTTCTTTGATTTTGTTTATTTTTGTTGTATTTTTGTGTATTTAAATTTATGTGAAGTTAAATCTTGTAATTATTTTCAAATGTGTGTGTAGATAATGAGTTTAGATCAAGAGACAACAATGAAAGAGAGAGTGGTTGTCACGAAGATTCAAATGTTGGTGCAGTGGGTGAAGGTGGATTTAGGAGGCCACATTATCAAGAAACAGAAGATTACACGCCAACGTCCACCTATCCTTCAGATGTTGGTGATAAACTTCCCTGGGAAGGGATTACTGAAGCAATGATGTTTGAGCCATGTTCAGGTGTTAAAAGGAGGTTGGAAAATGATTTGGTGGTCTTGGAACTCCCTCAGGAGAGGAAACAAAGCTTGCAAATTGTTTTGCATTCATTGAAAAACCTTATGAACGCATATCAGAAAATGGGGCCAACCACTGACAATTTTGTCGATCTAATGAGGCGGTGAAAGTCAAAGGTGATGGGCCCTGATAAATGGGAGGCAGTAAAAAATAGAGTTTCAAAAGAAGACTCCATTTCGATGTTCAATTTCAAAGCGGGTCCAAAGTGGAAGATGTTGAAGGTGCAATATTTTAAGCACCATGACATTGCAGGACATCTATATAACATATTTTTGGTGGCATATGGGAAATTACCGTGGAATGATGAGGTTCCACACTATTTTTCAAGACACCTTTTTGTAGATTTTTTCTTACACATGTACCCTAATTATATTATTCTACCATCCAAATATTATGGGACTGGTAAAGGATGAACATATGATCGCAAAGGGGCATATCAAAATGTGACATTTGCGAGGCCTCCACAACCTTTAGTACTTCACCCAAAAAGAGAATTTGCTTCACATTCAAAGTTGCAAGGTACATCATAGGTTGGCAAAGAGACCATGAATGCAATCGTGGAAAATTTGGAAGCAATTTTTTATGGTGTTGATGTTGGCATGAACTGTCAGCGAGCGAAAGTCAATTCCTGGGCCACATTTGTTTATAAAACAGATGCAGAGTTAGCTACCATGTTAGCAGAAGATGTTTTGGAGTATGCAAAATTTTTTCGGGGTGGTTGGAAGAAGGTCATTTAGAATAATGAACCGAACCACAGATTGGTATGTGTTCTATCTAGTAAATTTTTGATGCATTTTATGATAGTTTACTTCTAATTCTAGATTTATATATCATTGTATCTATAGAAATAATTGAGTTGTTATTTCCATTAATTGCAGTTTGGAGATATATTAAATTAATCTCCAGTAAGTAGGGGACTTGATTCCACAAGTTTAAATTTTGATGGGTTGAATTAGGTATGTGTTTTCTCATAGTTGTTCAATATCCACTCTTTTGAATAAGAGATCAACAACATTTATAATTTTGTATAAATGTGAACACATTGAATACTAGATTTAGTTCTTAGTTGTGTTGTTCACAGATCCTTATTCCATCTCTTACTACTTGGGATGGCTTGTCTCAATTCTCATTGTGAGAGTTTGAAGAGGGTGGGAATTTGCAGGTATCATTTAATGTCTTAAAATCATTTAAGTTTAATGTGTTATAATCATTTAAATTTAATTTTTCAAATTTTCAAATTTGAAATGTGTTATATAGGCTAATGTGGAGAAGAGAGTACCTGAGAGTGTGCTTGGGAGGGAGATTGATATTGGGGAGGAAGTGGAGGAAGCACCCAAATTTGGGAAGGATGTGTCCATTCGGGATGATTAATAAATGTATGTTTTTTACTTTTATCATTTTTTTGTTTTCTCAAATTTTTAGTTTAGCCTTTCCTATTCAACGCGTTGATCAATTATTTTGAAATATATAGAACCCCTAGATAAGTTTATCGTTGTCTTAAATGGTGTACATTCAAACTTATTTAAGGTTAGATCATGATGAAGACCTAATTTTTAACTTGAACATTTGAATATTTGAGAAGAGACTCTATCCCACATTAGAAAAGAGAAAGTTTCTAAATTTTCTTTGATTGCATTCCTTGTTTTCTTGTCCAAGAATGGAGTAGTATGGACATTTGTGTTTTCTACATACAACGAAGTGAATTTCTTCTTTCCAGAGTATTTTTAAACTCTTAACTAAATTGGTTACTAATCACAAAAACCAACATTCAATTAGATTTACAAATAATCCCACGCATATTGTATATGTGAGCTAGCTCACAGATAATTTCAAAGAGCATTTCATTATATCTAATATGAATACATCCCATTTAAATGGTTTATGAAGAATGACTTAATATACATGTGCAGCTTTCTGTTTTCTTCATGTATATGCAAGATTATATGAGAATGTTTATTCCACTGCAGAAAGAGGAGATAAGTATTTTCCAGAAGAACGGTTTCTAAAATGGAGATTTGTGAACTTTTTTAGATAATAAGTAGTTTTTTGGAAGAATGGCCTAATATGGAGATTTAGGAGTCCTTTAGTTTGAAAGGGCATCATGGAATTTGATTATATGACCACTATAGAAGAAGAGAGAAGTATTTTACTGCTGAGGAGATTAGTATTTTAATGTTGTGTAAATATGATCAAGTAACATCACCTGGAATGAGAATTTCTAAAGGATTTGAGACCTTATCCACAAGGAAAATTTCACCTGAAGGATTTGGGACTTTATCCACAAGGAGATAAGTATTTCATTAGAAGAATGACTTAATATGGAGATTTGTGAATTTTCTTCATACACAGTTCTATATTTATTTTCAGATTATTATATAACACTAACTCACAAATTTTCTTACCAGGAACATAATAACATCACCTGGGATGAGAATTTCACCTGAAGGATTTGAGACCTTATCCACAAGGATAATTTCACCTGAAGGATTTGAGACCTTATCCACAACGATAATTTCACCTGAATGATTTGGGACTTTATCGACAAGGAGATAAGTATTTCATTGGAAGAATGACTTAATATGGAGATTTGTGAACTTTCTTCATACAGAGTTCTATATTTATTTTCAGATTATTATCTAACTCTAACTCGCAATTTTTTTTACCATGAACAATTTTTATTTTTTTTTAAGATTTTAGATAAGATTTACAAATTGTTTAAATCATGTATGCTTAATTGGAGAGTAACTATCTTAAATATGTTTAAGTGTGGTTGGGTATGTTATTATTTCTTATTGTTTATTTAATATTTAGTTACAATATATATGCTAATATGTGTTATTTGTTTTTTTATTATTGTATTTTATTGTTACAAATGTCTAAATTATAATTGGTGGAAAATATGTTTACAATATATTTTGTGGGAAAGAGTATGTTGGAGAATGGGACTTAACTCTTTTGGTATGTATGTAAATTTTGTTTTAATCACAATTTTTGAATTATGTATTATTTCTCATGTTTGAATTGTAAATTTTTAACTTTTGAATTCTGTTTTTTTTACAGGTTTGAATTGCAGGTATGAAGTGATATATCTTAAAGCGATGGCTTAGAGTCCAAAATTTTGGATTTAAATGTCTTAGTTTTTGTTATCATCCTAAATGGACGTGGAACTTATATATTTTACAATGTAACTATTTAGACTTTGATTATATATATATATATATATATATATATATATATATCATAATTTTGGAATTCAAAATATCAATTTATTGTCTCATATTTGATTTTTCAAAGTTGATGGATAAAAAGAGGTAAAGTTAACTAGTAATGAACTAACGTTTTGTATATTCTCATTTTTAAAATGCATTAAATTAAGTATCAAACTCTTAAATAATTTTCTGCTATGTATTAATGTAAATGTTTAATTTTATATTCACGTTGGATTGTTAAAAATATGATTCTATTCACATATCATCAAATAAGTTTGGCAGAATAATTTTAGCAGATTTATTTTATATTAAAAAAAAAAAAAATTCTAGTTACTAATGACCCTGTTGGTTACATAGATGCACTTAACTAATAAAAAAAACTAAAGGAAAAATAGGCATATGAGATCTGCTAAATAAATGAAAAGAAAAAATTAGAGTGAAATAATACAAGAATGTGTTTATTTATCTATTTAAGAATATGCAAAGTCAATAATACAAGAATATGTTGTTTTTTATATATTTGTTAAATAAATGGAAAGAAAAAATTAGAGTGAAATAATACAAGAATGTGTTTATTTATCTATTTAAGAATATGCAAAGTCAATAATACAAGAATATGTTGTTTTTTATATATTTACAAATATGAAAACTCAATAGATGGACAAGAAAAAAGTGATATGTCAAACATACAAGATTGTATCATTACATATCTATTTAAGAATATATGATAGTAGATAACATGTTAAACCATGCAAAACCTATTTGAGAATATATGGTAGTAGAAAACACTTTAAGCCATGCAAAACCTGCCTATTTGAAAATATATGGTAGTAGAAAATACATTAAACCATGCAAAGCCTATGCTGGTATGAACTGCACTAAAAGGAAAAAAAAATCATGATCTACCAATTTCCTTTCAGAAAACTCGTGTTTGATTTTGGAAGAAGATAACCAATGTGGAATTCAAATGAGGAGGTGTGCATTCAAGCATTGTGTTTTAGACATGCCAAGGAACAACACATACCCCTTGTACAGCTCAGATAACATGTATGAAAGGAAATGGTTTAGTACTATTCACATAAACCCACATTTTTGTAAGGGTCTTCACTTGACTTTAGACAAGGTTGTATTAATTTCCTTAACTTTGTTAGAGAAGAGATCTATTAATTACAATTTAATTCACTTGACTTTAGGCAATGATGTATTAATTTCCTTAACTTTGTTAGAGAAGAGATCTATTAATTATAATTCAATTCTAATGATTAACACTTCTAAATAAGTTTACATGAAAATCAACTTAATTATTAAAATGAAGATTCTAAATAATTTCAAATTTTAAATGTAAATCAACTTAATAATTAGAATGGAGATATTGGTATATGTATGATATTATTAGTAAAGTGTTATTACAACAAGTGGAAAAGATGTTTAAATTGTTTTTAGTTGTTAGAATAGTAATTTTAAAAATGAAAAAAAAAAATTGCCACTTAAAGAAGTCAATCCTCTCAAATCTAGGATAGAAGAGATGTTCAACTCTTCTTTGATTGGTGCAATAGTAATAAAAGAAAAAAATTCTAAAGATAGAAGAGATATCCAAATTAATTATAGGTAATGTTTATACAATTAAATCTTGAGATATAAGAGATGTTCAACTCTTTTTTGGTTTGTGTGATAGTGATAAAATAAAATGCTCAAAATGATGTGACAATAAAATAAAACCTTAAAATGGAAGAGATGATCAACTCTTCTTTAATTTTATCATGTAGTCATTAAAAAAATGCTCAAAGCTAGAAGAGATATTCACCTCAAAGTTGATATACCCTTAATAAAATAAAATCTCAAAATGAAAGAGATGTTTTTAACTTTTCTTTAATTTTGAGAACAATAATTTAAAAAAATATTCAAAATAAAAAGATATTAAATTCAACTTTAATTTATATAATTCTCATAAAATAAAATAAAAATCGAAATAAGTTAAAATTTGAAACAAGATATTATTACAATAGAAAATATAAAGTATGTTTAACTTTTTTTTAAATTAATGCAATATTATTAAAATAAAATGGAAAAAATACTATTGAAAAAAATAAGTGTTCAATGGAAATGGTGTTTAACAATTTTTTAGTTTAAAATAACATGCTCACAATAAAAAAGGTATACAACTCAATTTTGATTGGTATAATTCTCATAAAACAATTTTGATTGGTGTAATGGTTGAAAAAGACAGATAAAATATGGCTGAACCATATTTTATCTTTGTTTTTTAAGAATGATCTGGAGTTTTTTATACATACTCTTTTTATAAATATCCTATTTGGAAATATGGTTGAAAATAGTCAAAACAAGTCATCAAATTCCGGCATGTACTTTCAATGAAAAATAAAAAATTATGGAATGTACATGTACCACTTGTTTAAAAACATCGTAATAGTATTTCATCTTCAATTATTTGTTCATGATCGACTTTGGACATTTTCCATTTTCTAACTCTTTTTTTATTGAACTTCTATTAACTTTATGCACGCTGCACATACTAAATGACTATATTGACAACTTGTGACATCTGACTGATAATCTTGAAAATGAACATGAGTATCGTTTTGATGGGTTTCTTGAAAAAAATATCCTTTCAATACAATGGATCATCTTTCATATATAAAACTGTTATTATCAAAATCTTCTAATAGCCTTATCTTTTGTTCTGTGTATCACATGAAATAATATTTAACATTTTCAGTGTTGTCTAGAGGTGAAAACATGGAAAAAACATCTCTTGAAAATAATTGGATATATTGGACAACAAATAGTTCGTGTTAGATTATCAGACAAGTACATCTACAAGTTATTTGAAAAAAATTAAGTTCATAAAAATTACCATCACTTACAAGATCAGAAAATCTATTGCCATCAACTGACACTATAGTTTCATTTGATTCCATCTCCTATGAGCTTGCAAGTGACAAATTATCTTTTACATTAAGTTCGGTATGTCTCCAAGCTTTAACATATCCTGCATTTTCGTTTTCGCAAATATCTATGGATTATCTGTCCTCTATGCAAACTGAACAAAAACATGAATCATTTCTTCTATCAAATGAAAACACATTTTGAAAAAGTTTTGTTTTAACTAAATGTATTTTTCGTGTCCCAGGCATTATACTGGTGTCATATGAGATTGATCTATTTACATCTTGGATTCCAACATACCAAAAAAACCTGCATAAGACAAGAACTTGTTAACTTGAAATCTCTCAAGAAAATTATTGAAGTTTGAATATAAATTTGAACACGTTCAAATAAAAATATCATGTGTACATCTATAACATTTATATATAGACACACTTGCGCAGATCCATTGACGGATTATATTCATGGATTAGCGTCATTTTTCCCCATTCAACAACTTGTTCAGCGGATTCAAATCAATCAGCATGAGGGTTCATCTAATACCTTCGAAGTGCTCATTTTAAACATGCCCTTGCACCGTCATGCACTCCTTTTCCATGGCCAGTCTCAAAAAAATTCCAACAATGTGTAATGTTTAATTTTTTATGAAGATGTCATAACCAATAGAATGACCGTGAATATTTGAACTGGCCCACACACCCATCTAACCATATCCAATGTCAATCGGATCCAATTTCGTGTTCTTTCAATGAATCATAAAATTTATCAAAACAATGTTGTACATAATGTGTGTCATGTGCTCGATCATCACTTATATAAAAGTGATATTCTTTAATAACATGTCGATTATCATTGGTTCTTTCTATGTTATCAAGAATCCATTGAGCACGTCTATATCGAACGTGGAAAAATATTGTGACTTGATCATAATGATAATATTCACTCTGTATTTCTTTTTTTGCAGCGAATGTGTAATTCTCTGCAAAATAAACTACAGACAAAATTTTCCCTGGTGGAAACACTTCACGGGATTGTTTGAATTGTAGATCTTTCCATCAAGATCTATGTGAATGCTTGGTGTATTTATAAATTTCTTCCTCAAACTTCTTAAAAACATATATCACACAGATTTTATCTACCTTCAAATCAATCCTTTTGGAAATAACATTTGAAGAATGTGGAGTCGTGATGTTGATATATTCATGTCTCTTCCAATTGATTGTTATACTAGAAAATGATTGATCATTCATATCAATATGATACTTTGAATGAAAAAAACTTAGAATTCCACAACGATCACATTTATGTCCACCAACACATTTTTTTTCGTAAAATAAAACATTGTCTTCTCTTTCACATAGAATTTCAGATATAAAAGCACGGAATGTGAAAGGAGGAGGTCAACCTGGCCATAAAGTGTTACCAAAATCCAAAAAAATGTTGTAATACAACTCAAATTCCACATGATAACAACAACAAAAAGTGTCACGAACAATGATGGGTCTAACAAACCATGGTTTTTGTTCCACAAATGTATTGATGGAAATTTTAACTTCTTTGTGCTCTTCTTTGAACTTATTGAACAATTCTACTTGTTTCGTTGGCAATATATTTTTTGGATGTTTTTCATATTGTTTTCCTGCTATTCTTCTTCACAACACATCCCTTGTATGTGGTGAAACACAAGATTCTTCCAACCAACAATTACAAGCCAATTCTTTAAAATTTTCTACAAGTCTATCTTTGTAGGGTTGTCTATAAATCATTGTCCAACAAGCCAGCTCATCATTTTCATCTATTTGCAATCGAAATTTTATATGTTTGTGCAATGTTTTTCTTGACGTTCTCATCGTTCTTTTCATGTGTATTATCAAACGATATTTTATATTGCTAGATGAAACAACTGTTGTTTGTGTCACTTTGCGTGCAACACTGACATCTTTTTTTCGATATTTTCCAAATCTTTTAATACACTAGTTATATTGTCAAAGACATCTGTTTCATCTTTGCATCCTTTGTCGACTTTTGAATACCCAATAATGATATAGTTTCTTTTAAATTTATTGACTTCATTAGACAGAGTAAAAGTTGAGCTTGTATTGTTACTGATTCATCTTTGAAAAAAGTATTATACATATTCTTAGTTCGATATATTATATAAGGGTGAAATCATGAAGGTGGGTTACACTTTTGCTTGTTTTAT
>JZKD02S2398933.1:35710-49698 GCA_000966675.3 Picea glauca
TATTATTTTTTATATATTAATTAAATGAGAAAAGGGAAAAAGGGTTAATTTTCACACCTTCCTTTTTGAGTTCTAGTTAAAAAGGGGAAAGAGGGAAAATCTAAAATATTAGGAAACTAAGAAAATAGTTAAACATAAAAAGGGGAAAAAGAGGAACATAAGGGAAAAAGCGGAAAGTCAAACTTAGTAAAATATCTACCATTTAAGAGATTTCTAATTTAAAATGATCTAACAATTTCATAATAGAGAAAGCCATTAAAACCTGTAAGAGAATTTGGGGACACCTAGGAGTGATTCTAGGAGTAACTCTAGGTGGGTGAGGGAAATAAAGATAATTAATTAATTAAAGAAATTAATTTCTGGAGGAATGAAGGGGATGGGTGACACTTGTACGGGGATGAATTTTTAGGAATTAAATTTTAAAAACTTAATTAAACGAGATTTTAGGAAAGTAAGGAACCACGAAACTCTATGTAATGAAGGGAGGAGATGGAGGTTCGATCCTCTCCTGTTTGCGTAGTGTTACACTGCAGAAATATCTACTTGACTGACTTAACTTGTGGGAGTTGGGATACCCAGCTCGGTGAGGAGTGGTAGCTCGACCTTGCGAGGCGAGCTGAGAGCTAGTCAAAATCTCTGGATAGTGAGTGTGTGGCCCCTTTGCTGCTCGGGGGGCTAAGGGGGAAGAAGAGTACCCCTAGCATTGGCTGAGAGGTACCGATGAAGTCTCGATGGTTAGCGAGTGAGAGTTGCACGGAGCACACGGGACGTCATTCAGAGTGAGCGATCAAGAAATGGTACACTTTCTTTGTTTGAATGGTCAATTGTTTTAGAACTTATGCTTGAATCTGCATTTTTACTTGGGTAAGTGAACTGATTGTCTAGATGGTTTTCTGAAATTTTCTTAGCCTAGCTCGATGATAGATTGACTCCCATGGCTCCATTTCCCCGCATGTCTGGACCACCTTGCTGTGTTGATTGTGACCTTCGTGGTTGTTTAGCCTTCGTCCCTAGCTCACGAGTCCTCGCCTGAGCAGTCAGCCAGGAGCCTGATCTACGGTCGTCGCCTTAGAATTAAAAGACCTATGGATCTCAATGCCATGCTTTCTTGTGCGAGGATGATGAGCAAAGGACGAACCTGTTCGCTAGCTATCCTTGATGATTTTCCCTGGCTGATTGTTGATTTCGCCATCTAACAACAACCTGTGCGTGTGGATTATCTTGTGTCCTGATTGGTTTTCTCTAAGCCTTGATCGATAGAACCCCTGCAATCATTCCATGACCTTTCTCATTGGATCCTTGTGTTCTCTTACTGTTGTTTGTGCTATATTGGGGTTATAGAATTGGATGCATGAATTGATTCCCTGCCTGCAAATTTTTGGGTATTTCGGCAATAAAAAAAAAATGAATTTATTTCATGTCTGCATTTCTGTATTGGTCTCCTGGAAGAGAAAAACATTTTTATTGCTTATTCCTGTCTGCATTATATTTGTATTCTGGCAATGAAAAAAATAATGAATTTATTTCATGTCTGCATTTCTGTATTGGTCTCCTAGAATGGAAAAACATTTTTATTGCTTATTCATGTCTGTGTTGTATTGGTATTCTGGAAACAGAAGAATGATTTGATTCCTCTATTTGCATTTGTTCTCACTTGAGGTGATTTTACCCATATTGAAGACTGAGATATGCTTAACAACATCATGCTACCAAAGTGTTGTTTAAATACCCACGTTTTTGCTCTTAAAGATTGACATAGATTGTTGTTTAAAGGCCCACAATTTTTGCCTTTAAAATGGGAAGAGATTGTTGTTAAATTACCCACGTTTATGCTTTTAAAGGTTGACATAGACTGTTGTTTAAATGCCCATGAAGTCACCTTCAAACTGATGATTTTTTTACTGTGAATGACCATGGTTTTGAAATTTAAAACGGACTGTGTGATGCCAAAATTCTCCCACGTTTTTAGCTTTTCAATTCATCCAATTTCTTGCTGTGAATCGACCACTTTTTCCTTTAAAAACTTGTTTGTGTTTTATTGTTGAAGGCCCATGAAATTTCCATTCAAACACGTGGCTGAGGCTGCCGTAAATGCCCACGATTTTTTCTTTAACACGTTGCCTGAGCTGGCTGCATTTACCCACGATTTTTTACTTTAAAACGTTGCCTGAGCTAACCACATTTACCCACGATTTTTGGCTTTAAAACATTTTCTTGAGATTATTGTTTTCGCCCATGAAATTGCTCTGATAGACTGACTGATTTGTTGTTTTAATACGCCCATGAAATTTTCTTAAAAACATTGATTGTGTTGTTGTAGAATTCACCCGTGATTTTTGCCATTTAATCCTGAGTTCACTTGCCGGAATGACCACAATTCGCCTTCAAGTTGTGGCTGCATTTTCCCTTGAGTGTTGCACTACGTTTTGCTAATTTGGTTAAACCCATTCTGCTGTAGATGATTATCAATGATATTGGTTGATTCCTTTTTATCGACAATAATGATTTACTGGTTCAATTCCTTTTGATGATAATGTTGATAATATTTTTTAATCCCATTTGGTAGTAGATTAAAATTTGTTTTTGGCCAAACTGAGTGAATTGGATAAATCCCTTTTTGTTTAATCCAAATCAGCAGAAATGTTAAGAAAAGGAGAGAGTTAAATCTTACCACCGATTAAACATTTATTTGCGTTATCTCCTTGCTAAATTGTGACTCCACTTAACTTTAACTTGCTTCTTCAATTACTTGCCAACATGGATGGACTAATAAGAAAGTTGAAAAAGGAATGAGCACTAATTATACAAATGATTAGTTGATAAGGAATGATTTTTAATTATTAAATTAGTGATGACAATGAATGTTTACTAAAATAGTAGTTCCATTGAAAAGAATGATTTATAAAGGTGACTTTTGGTTTGATAATGGAAGGGATTTAAATATTAAAGAGAAGTTTGGGTTAAAAAGGATTGGTCATTAAGTTAAACCTTAGAGTTGTCCCACTCACCTTGTAATCAAATTTAAGCACTCATTACCTACTCTTAAGAATACTTTTCTTAAAAGTAATGGTTTAAACCTTCTCACTTGTTTTAGTATTTTCACTACTTACATATTTAATAGGAATTTCAAGGAAATAATGCCAAAGACTCGCTTGTTTATTGATAAGTCTCTTAGGAACTACCGTGAGAAAAGGCTTAGTTAATTTTAATGACTTAACAAGCATTGCATTTAATGATTCCACTTTGTTAACTTATGTTAGTCATTCATGAGAAATTATACTATGACTTGGCACCATTGTATGTATATTTGTTAAATCTTTAATTTAGAGTGTTCTTAAGGTTAAATTAAATTAACATGTTGACTTAATCACAATTTACAAATGATTTCAATGCTAATATAAAATTGTAATTGGCGACTAATTTAAATGTGACTTACTGCCAGATTGTAAATCTATGTTAAATTTAGACTGGTTAATTGATCTATAATTAACATCAATTTAAATCGTAGATATTGACCATTTAGCCTTGATTAATGGTTGGGTTGTTGACGAAGTCATTTTTAGATTGTGCTTCCTGTTGAGGGTGTTGATGTTTATTATTAATTAATGTTTGTACTTGGTTTGTAAACATTCAATGTGATTGGTTTTCCTCACTGTAAGGGTTCTAGTTTCTTGTGTAATTAATTTCTGGTGTGTTGGGTTGTTTGGATGATTGTCCTTAGCTTAGTAGGCTTGGTCTACTTGTGTCGGGTGGGATGTAGAAACCTCCTTGTTCCTCAGAAGAGTCACCAACCTTGATACCTTAAATGGTCAAAATCGATGGGAACCTGGGCTTGAGAATTGCTTATGTGTCCTGGAGGTCCTAACCATTGCAAGGTAGGACAGGTGGGTAGTCATTCTTTCTTCGTCGGTTGAATTTCGTACATTTCTTCCAGGTGCTTGATGTGCTTTTATGATAAGTCGTTATGTTTTTTGTGGCATGAGTTGCATGCATTGTGTTCATCGTCATGTTGCGATGTTGAGTATAATGTCATTACGACCTTCCTANNNAAAAAAAAAAAAATTGCACTTGTTATGTGAGGTTGTTATCGTAATGAGAAGGCTCATTACATATGGTATCAGAGTCAGTTCAACCCTGCGACAGTGGATCGTCGGGATTTCCACTGCAGTAAACCCATGAGTATTAACCCTTGTGTTAAGTAAAAACCTTAATGTGTCCTCGTGGAGATCGCATTTAGAGGGTGCCCCTGAGGGTCCACAATGCGGAATAGCTAGTACCATTAGCATCCTCCGAGATCTCAAGAGAGATGAGTTCTAGCATCCACGAATGTCATGGACAGTGGTGTCGTCGAATCATAGTTGTAGAGAAAGGCGTGTGCTTCACGCTTTGTGTTTATGACCTCCAGCATGAAGGTCCACATGGTGGTCTTTTGACTGAAAGGGAGCACTCTTTAATGGCAGAAGACACTCCTACCCCTTGTGAACCTGGTCGTCGACAACGTGTCATGGGAACTGTTCAAGGGACAGTTCCAGGAGAGGTATGTTTCTAAGGAATTCATTGAGCGTAAGCTCAACGATTTCGATGCCTTGCGATGAGGTAACCACGTGGTGCCCGAGTACGAGGCCCATTTTGGAGCTGCTTTGATATGCTCTGCAAAAAGTTACCCAGAAAATTAAGGTCAAGAAGTTCGAGTTTGGCCTTATTGTTAGAATTCATCTTCGACATCAGGTACCAGGACTACTGGACTGAAGAAGGGGTGTTGGATGTGTGGGGAGCCACACTTCCAGCGCAACTCGCCGGTGGAGAGGACTAGAGCGTATGGATTAGCTGGACCCACTACCATGGGAGATATGGGCAAGGCCCATTAGATTCATGCAGAGGTGCATAACCACCAGGAAGAGCATCGATCAACTATGCTCGAGACAATAGGTACTATCGCTGACCAGAACCTTAGTATTTTGATAGATCCTGGTGCTATCAAGAGTTTCATTTCCGGTGTAGTGCTAAAAAGGATTAAGGTAGAGGCAGTCGAACATGATGAGTTTAGATTTGTAGAGATGGCCTCGAGAGCCAAACAAAAGGTTGGAGGAAAGGTTACGGGTTGTATCATTAACCTGGGAGAGTTTGTCACAAGGGCCAACCTATACGTCATGATCTTAGGATCTTATGATATCGTAATTGGTATGGACTGGTTAGAATGACATGAGGCAATACCCAAATATAAGATGAAATGGTTGAGCTTGGTCAATGATGAGGAATAGAGACGTGTGATTATAGGACGAAACCAAAAATTTTCCCTGAGGTTCATCTCTTCCTTACAGCTATGGAAGAGCATGCGCAAGGGGAGCAAGCTTTATGCAATCCTTTCATTAAACGAGAAGGGATTAGCAGAAGGTTTAGAACACCTTCCAGTGGTGAGAGAGTTTGCAGACGTATTTCCGGAGGAGTTACATGGGATGCCGATAGAGAGGGAATTGGAGTTTACTATATACCTAAAACTGAGAACAAAACCGATAGCTAGAATGCCTTATCGGATGTCAACCCTAGAGTTACAGGAGTTGAGAATGCAACTGAAGGAGTTGTTGGACCTGGGATTGATATGTCCTAGTGTGTCACCGTGGGGTGCACCTGTTATTTTCATACAAAGGAAGGATGGGTCATGGAGGCTCTGCATTGACTACCGTCAATTAAATAAGGCCACGATCAAGAATCAATATCCATTGCCGAGGATTGATCATCTATTCGATCAAATGAAGGGAGCGACGGTGTTCTCAAAGATCGATTTGCGATCAAGGTATCACCAGTTATGGATCAAGGAATATGACGCCCCTAAGACCACCTTTAAGACAAGGTATGGACATTACGAGTTTACAGTTTTACCATTTGTACTAACAAACGCCCCAGGGATATTTATGAGTTTGATGAATGGGGTGTTCCGCAAGTACTTGGACAAGTTCATCCAAGTATTCATTGACGATATTTTGATTTACTCTCGAATGACAGAGGAGCATGACGAGTACTTTATCTTGGTACTATAGTGTCTGCGAGAGCACAAATTGTATGGGAAGTTGTCCAAATGCTCATTTTATCAATCAAAGATTCACTACTTAGGGAATGACATCTCCGGTGAAGGCATTGCCATGAATCCAACCAAGGTCGAGGCTATTATGGAATGGCCTGTGCTGACGAATGTCCCGGAAGTGCATAGCTTCATGGGTTTAGAAGGATACTATCGACGGTTCGTCGAGGGATTTTCGAAGATAGAAAATCCGATCACGGAATTGCAGAAGAAAAACATTAAGTTAGTTTGGTCTGAGAAATGCGTAGAATCATTTCAGAGGCTCAAGAAGTTGTTAACAACAACACAGATACTAAAGGCCCCAGACATGGACGCGAACTTCTTTCTATGCACTGAAGCATCCAAGGAAGGCTCAAGCAGAGTCTTGATGCAAGACGGACTAGTGATCGCTTACATTTCGAGGAAACTGAGAAGGCTCGTTACATATGGCTAACAACTCCAAATCAATCATCGTGTAGTTATCCTTATGCCTTGAAGGTTTGGAGACACTACCTTGTTGGACAAAAATTTGAACTAAAGACTAACCACTGTGGACTACAACACATCTTTACGCAAAGCG
This sequence comes from Picea glauca, assembly GCA_000966675.3. Taxonomy (NCBI): domain Eukaryota; kingdom Viridiplantae; phylum Streptophyta; class Pinopsida; order Pinales; family Pinaceae; genus Picea; species Picea glauca. The sequence continues at coordinate 42,349 of JZKD02S2398933.1, forward strand.
ACTTGAACGTGCAACAACGACGTTGGTTAGAATTGCTTAGCGAGTACGACTTCAAGATTACTTACATAAAAGGAATAGTGAATTGAGTGGTGGATGCATTGAGTCGAAGACCACGCATATTTTCGGTGTTGCCTCTTCAGACAAATCTACATAAAAAAGATTCTAACTTTACAACATGATGACGACTGGTACAAAGAGGTCGAGGGTTTTATCAGACAAAACACAATGATGGTACCACGATTTGAAGGATTTTCTTTTGAAAGAGATGGTTTATTGAGGTTTAAAAATCGGATCTACGTACCGCCGAATGACGTGTTGAGGATGTTGATCCTGAGTGAGGCTCATAGAGCAGTTTACATGGCTCACCCGGGAGTCACGAAGATGAGGGAAGACCTTAAACCCTTATTCTTATGGAAGGGAATGAAGGCAGACATAGTCAACTATGTGGCCAGATGTCTAGAATGTCAGCAGGTAAAGGCTAAACATAGACACCCAGCAGGATTACTACAACCACACGCTATTCCGGAATCAAAATGGGAGGTTATTTCGATGGATTTTATTGTTGGATTGCCACTTATGGCAAGGAGACATGACTCGATTTTCGTAGTAGTAGACACTCTGACGAAGAGTGCTCACTTTATTCCTATGCGTATGATGTATTAGGCACCTGACATAGCTATAGTTTTCATCAGTGAGATTGTGAGGCTGGATGGCGTGCCTAAGAGGATTATATCCGATCTAGGATCAGTGTTTACTGGATGATTTTGGACGAGTTTCCAAGAGGCCTTGGGAACCCAACTTAAATTTAGTACTGCGTATCACCCGGAGACTGATGGGAAGACTAAACGAATGAACCCGACCTTGGAGGACATGGTGTGCATGTACGTTATGGACCAACAAAAGCGTTGGGAAGAATTCTTTCCACTAGTGGAGTTCACTTACAACAACAGTTATCAAATCTCCATTAATATGGCGCCTTTCGAGTTTCTTTACGGGTGACCATGTCGGATGCCTTTGAGTTGGGACCAGAAGCGATCCAAGAAATGGAAGAGAAAATGAAAACACTAAGACAAAGGATTAAAGAAGCGCATGATTGACAGAAGAGTTATGTAGATGTGCACCGTGTCAACTATAGTTACGAGGTCGGCAATCGAATCTTCTTGCGAGTTAAACCACATAATATTTTGATCAAGTTTGGGAAGAGAGATAAACTCTCTCCTAGGTTCATGGTACCTTTCAAGATTGTGGAGAGAAAGGGGCCCATGGCTTATCGACTAGCCTTGTCTGATTCTTTGGGGTGCAGGCTCGATGTTTTTTATGTATATGTTTTGAGACATTATATTAGTGATCCTACACATGTTATTGACATGAGTTCCTTGCAGGTGTCAGATGAGGGGGTGCTCACGGCTGAGCCGATCCACATCTTGGATCATCGCATTCGATAGCTACGGCGTTGAACAGTAGATCAGTTCAAGGTCCAGTGGGACAACTATATTCTGCACTCGGCAACCTGGGAGGATGCATATGATATGCGCCAACAGTTTCCATTTTTGTTTGATAGATAGACTTATGATAATGTGATACACTTATTCGACATTTTTACTATGAAACTTCAAGACGAAGTTATGCCAAGAGGGGTGTATGTAACATCCTGCTCTGGTGCACTGAGCGAACTTATTCTTAGAGGACACTTTCTTGTAAGTGATCCAGATTATTATGTTATTAAAACATTTGATTTTGATTATGAGGCATCATGGGTTGATGACATGGTTTAACTGCATTGACATAGATAGGTGTTATTGACTCGGTTTTACTGAGTGTGCAGGATTTTGGACCTCGAGGGTGCAGAGGCATCGACTGAACTCCTTGGACTCCAGATCGAGTCATGGAGTGTACCATTGGGGTTTGATTGTTTTACTATGTTATTAGTGCATTTGATTAGATGATATGATATGGATATGTTCTGACATGATTTGTGATGATGCAGGTTGATGATAGCTTGTCGACCAGACTCATATGTGGAGTAAAGGGGTAATGCACGAATACTAGAGATGTTGATGGAGAGGTGTGGACAACAGCCCTGCTGCAGCCTACCAGCACTCCCGCCATGGCTCGAACTATAGTTTAACGTTTACCTAGTTTGAATTTAAAGTTTATATTAAAAAACAAAACCCAAACACAAATTCACTAAACTATATATACAAGTATTCATATTGTATTATCTAAATTTATGTACATACCTATAGGTAATTCATATTCTGCTTCAATTTCAGTTTCAACGCCTTCTGCTTCAATTTTGGTTTCAACATCTTCTTCGACATTATGAGATAAATCTATTTATGTTTTTTGAAAAACATCAAATTGTAATTACAATTAATTATATTATTTAGAATATTTTAAATTTGAATTCTATACTTTCTGAATACAGTCCCAATGTGTGTCATGTGCTCTATCATCATATGTTCATGCATACCTGGTTGAATTTCTTTTTGAAATCTCTATTTGCATTATCGTCATTTCTTTCTTCAATATTCGCACATTCTCGTTTCTTTCTCCAATAATTCTCTTTTCTTTGTTCATTTTGGTGGGTATCATCTCAAGTGCGATCAAATTTTATCTTGCACAAACTTTTATTTCCCATGACTTTTATAGTTATATGTAAAAGATATGTTCAACAAAGACTTCACCTTGAAAAAAATTTCAACATTTATCTTTCAACATATAAATTGTTATTCCATTAAAAACTTGAACAAACATCAATTACCTTATTCAACAAAAACCAAAAATATGATTCAAAACTTTGTTTAGGTGCTCTAGAAAACCATCATGTATCGAAATCGATCCTCTGATTAAGCCTATGGAACAGAGGGAAGAAATAAAAAAAGAAAAGAATACAGTTGCAATAAGTAAAAGAAATTCTTTGAAATCCCTATCCCTGAGCTCATATCTGTACGTCCATATGATGAATTGTGTTAAATGTGTTCGGACGAAAGCGTATTTATATGATTTGGCGTGAAATTAAATGATATGACGTGTCTTCTTATTTTTTCCAACCGGCGGAATTCACTCAACATGTTTTCAGACGAAAGAAGTTTTTTTTTCAGCCAAAAACCTTGGAAACCATTCAGTTTTGACAGTTTCCATTAGAATTTAGGCTTTCATCCGAAATAATATTTTTTCGACCAAAAGATTATTTCAGCCGAAAACATGAAATTGGGACTGAAAATAGAAACCAGAGAATTGCCCCAATCTTACCTGAACTTTGGAGGTTGCAGACTGCTGCAAATACTCGAAATTTGGTTTCACAAATGACACCATCATTTGCAAAATGGAATCTACTTTCAATTCCTATAATTTGTTTTCATTTTAATTATTTTTATCTAATTTTATTTAATTTTTTAAAAAAATCACTGCATAATATTTTTAGTAGACATTACGATTCACTGAAATGAAATATCGGTATCTCTAAAAATATACAATGAAAAATTTATAAAAAGTTATATTCATAATCCTTAAGTTGTTCTTTTCAAAAGGGTATATTTAGATTTTTCTTTTAAGTAAAAATTAACATAGATACAAGGTGTAGAAAAATAGGTGTTCAAAATCTGCAACGTTTTCAACTTGGTCAACTTCAAAAAAATCTAGAAATTATAATATTCATCCATTAGATTCAAAATTATAGTTGTAATAAAATAGAGTCTCTGTAGATTGTTGCAGTATATTTATTTTCTTAAAAACATAAGTTTAATAATATATACATTGTTGTGGGATAAAATAGCTCATTATCATTCCTTTCATGTTTAAGGAACATACTATTAAACAATTGTCAAATTGACATATCAAATCTTGATAAAAAAAAATTGAAAAATAGTCATTGGAAAGTTAACAAAATTCTTCACAAGTTTTGTTTTTACTGTAAAGTGAAATTCTAAATAAACAAAATACTTTTGTATGCCAGAAGTTGAAGAACTTGTGAAAATACAGTTTTTTTTCTCATAAAACAAACAAAAATGTTACCCATCTTCATGATTTCACCCATAAGTGTTATATTTGATGTGTTGATTTATATTTAATGTTGATATATCTGTTGCGCAATTCACATTGAGATATATTTAGTTAATATTACTTTCTATGTGTATATTGATTCACATGAATCTCTAGTTGTATGGATGAATGTTGTTGTAGAGATTCAATTGTTGTTGTGTATAGTAAGAGTAATTATATTTACGTTTTTATTGAGTATGGACAACTGGATTCACTTGAATTTCATGTTGTGTGTTATTTTCCACATTTGATTTAGTATTAGATACTCTTATTAGGTCATTTTAGTAGTGACATGACCCATCTGGGGGTTGGGTACGTTACACCAAAGTTATTTTAAGAAGAATGTGTGGAATTGTTTGAAGAATGAATGCATTCCTTAAATTAATAACATGTGTTCATTCCCTTTACAACAATAAATGGAAGCAACTTTGTGCACCCACCCTTATGTACCCAAGGTATCTCAATAATGTCCCTTATTTCTTAGTAAATTTTTCATATGGGATTCTCATGAGAAGTTGTTAGACCTAATAAATACGAGTCCACTTCGATTGGTCATATTACACTATGAAGGTAAGATAGTTTCAAAAGTAGAATTTCATAGTTTAGATAGAGAGAGATGGAAAAAATCGACAATTTAAAATAAAAAATAACTATAAAAATAGACTTCAGATGGAAAATCTTATGCCATTTTGAAGAATGCATAAAAGATATAATGTTAACCAATGTGTCGTGTGGAAGATGTAGGTTGTCCCATGAGGTAATGGGTACACAATGAGGTTGTTGAATTGTAAAGAATAATAATATTGTCCTTATTTTCCAACTTTTCCTATAAGATCATTTTTACAAATATGTTACTTTTATGACTTAATTCACTTTTATAAAATAATTGAGAATCAATTTTACAATAAAGTTACTTTATAACTTAAATTTGCATGCAAAAAACAATTTTAAAAATAACAAAAAACAACTTGAATAAAGAAAATTTGAACTCAAAATCTATATTTATATAAAGTAACTTTCAACCAAATGAGCTATTAAAAAAATAATATCACATGTTAAAAAGGAGAAAGGCTGACCATTTTTCTATTTTCAAGTTCAACATCTTTGAAGTGTGTGCTTACCCTAAAATCTATTGATTTTTCCTACAAACAATTTCATTTCATTCACCACTGCATATAAAGACAAACAAATGTTTTCAAAATAATTTGGAAGACTTATATGCTTGGGGTTAGATTTTGATTAGTCTACTAGGAAAATGTGACTTTCCTCCATGTTTCTGATTTGTTTAGATCAAAAAATATTTTTCTTCTATGTTTCTTATTTGACAAGATCACACAAGGTACAAGGAAAAGAGCATGGGTAGATTGGAAAGAAAGAAACTATTAATATAAAATGAAAAACCAAAATGATATATTAAAACAATGTAAAATAGATTAAAAAAAAACACTTCAAAAATTTATATACCTCCAAATCTTATATATATGATCATTTCTAGCAAAAATAGAATTGTTTTAGAATAAAGGACACAACTTTAGGATTTCAATCAACAACATGAGCAGATCTTCATAAAGTTATGATACAATGTTAAAAAAATAGGTTGCATCCACATAGGTCTAACACCTAAAGGTGACCGCTCACACACTCTCTCTCACATACACACACACATCAAAGATCAATACACCAATGTTTATGTGGTTAAAACCCTCATAGAGTGGAAGAGTGTATGGCCCCAACCAATATGGCCACTTGAGGTAATATTTTAATGAAAATAGATTACATGTACATCTCACACAATAGATCATCAACAAATAACCCTCTATGCTTGTTAAATGCAAATATTGGACCAATAAAGTCACCAGTATCGAGAAGATGAATTGGTGTATCACTTTATGTCTAGAACATAATTGTGACCATCAAATTAATTAGTTACAAAAGAACACTAAAGAAACACACTTTACCTAAAGACACATTAGACCATTGTTTCTAAGTATTTTTAACCAATATTTAGAAACAATGAAAATATTCCATATCAAGATTACTCCTTTAATACCAAACATTTAATGAAAATATGTCATATCAAGGTTACTCCTTTAAGTTGTTTGATGATCCCTGTCATATCAACATTACTCCTTTAATTACTCTAGTTGTTTGATGATTCTTGTCTCGCAACACAAATTAGTACTCAAGGGTTCTTGCATCACCCCCAAAATGATTTATCATCAAAGATTTGAATATTAAAACTATTTGAAAAAATAAAACACACCAAACTTGAACTCCTTGCGTTACTGGAACCCTGTTGTCACCAGTTATCGGTTCGCACAAGTTATCCCATCATGAAAACACAATTTTGCATAAAAGAAGGGAAAACACACTTGCATTAAAAAAAGAGAGGACAACCTAACTTTGGAGCAACCCCACCAAAGTTGATGGGTGGGATATTCCCTCATGTCTTACCATCTCCTCTCTGCCCTTAGTTCATCCATAAAACCAATCCAAAACCATTAAAGCAATTTGATTCAAATACTACCTATTACCATTTACAGCTCCCCGACAACGGTGCCAAAATGTTGGTGCAATTATATGCATAATTATTACCAAACATAAATTATCGACTGGGAATCATAATCAATAGAGTTTTTACACTATATGTGTCGACAACATGTGGTTTACTAAGTCTGATGAGTATAGCCTACATAAGAAAATACTTTCAAACTAAATACTCTGTTTTCACACTTTTCAAATAACATTAAAATTCAGAAAGCAAAACTTGCAAACAAAATCTTAACAATCATGCATTAAAAAGATCTTGTTTGGATAATGACTTGTCCATTTACAAGCTCATGAAATGGAAATATGGACTTTGACTTAGTTATCTATAGCTACTACTCTTAACAACAACTAACAAGAAAATATGGGCACACTTCAACGACAACACTCTTCACACAACTTCAAACCAAAAGATAAAGCTCATAATAAAACTCTCAAGCAAACACTCCGTTGAAAAGGTTCTTGCTCAGATAGAAAGTCTGTTCATTAGAGGCTCATGAAATGAAGAGATGAACTGATACCTTTCTTCTTGTAGCAATTGAAATAGAAATTAACAATTCACTTTATTTACTCCTAGAAAGAAACCAATCATAACCCTATCAATGCCAATCAAATCTTCTTCAATACATGAGACAGTCAATATGATTGAAAGACTTCATTACATGGAGCATGAAGGTGAGAGATGAAGACTTATGATTCCTATACCTATTAAGAGAAACACAATGATACATTCAAAACAATAACAATTGCTTATTATAA
>JZKD02S2398933.1:65764-91118 GCA_000966675.3 Picea glauca
GTACCCTAAAGTTACCTATGTTCCATGGAATAGGTAGAGACAATGCAAAGAAACATATTTTCATGTGCGAGGCGATATGGTTTGTGAGGAAGATCACAGATGAAGCATTGAAGATTGCACAGTTGGAGACCACATTTAGGGATAGAGACCTGACGTGGTATATGAAGTATAAGGCCACTGCACCATATGATAGGTGAGGTCCCTGACAAAGATCAAGAGAGAATTACTTAAGGAATTTCATAAACCTAAGTCAGAGTCTATGTGCATTACAGAGATTAAAGAGATTAAGAAAAAGTAGGGAGAGACCATGTGGGATTATGACCAATGGTTCAATATTTTGTCGGATAGGTTGGCGTTCCAGATCGAGGATGTCCAACATAGAGATTGGCTCATTCTGGTGTTACATCATGATATCCAAGTCCTCCTCACATAGAAGAATGTGGTGATGTAGTTAGAAGAGATAGAAATTGCAATGCACTTGGAGGCACACTAAGAGGAGGAGAGACATCAATAGGGTTCACACAGGTATAGCCTTAGCAAGCCAACCTAACGATGAAATTACAAGATATCGAAAAAGAGAAAGTCATGCATGAGCATGTATGGTGTACCACATTTCGGTCTTGGGGGAATCACAAAGATGTGTGTCATGTACTTGGTGACTATATGGTGATGGGCATGCCGATTCCATTTCTATTTGGGCCTCAAATGTAATGGTGTGAAATTTGCAGATAATGGGGCCATGTACCACTTCGCTTCCCAACCTTGGAGAAATATCAGAAGACACATCACACTATGTTATGTAAATTATTCATGTCTCTAGGATATGATGTGAACATCTATCATTCACTCCAGCTAATGCAAGATCAGACCCATGATGTATTCTTGGTATAAGAAGAACAAAATTTTGGTGACGATGGTGGTGCTTAGAGAGGTGGATATCAAGGAGGTCCCGGGAGAAAGATATGGATGATGTCATGGACGAGGATATGGAGGAGGGGGGGATGACCCCCCACTTGTTTCAACTATTGAGAGATAGGACATGTGTCAAGGTTTTGTACCAAACTGTACACTCTTTGTGGGTATTATTACATCCCGGAGGACATTACAGAGAATTTTCCCAGCTTGTTGAAGAAGTGGGAAGAAAAGAAGGCACATTGCAACATGGTGCATGTGGAGCCACACAAAAATAAGAAGAAGGATGAAGAAGTTGATGTCTAGGTGATAACCCCAAGGCAACAAAGACATGAATGGATTTTGAGCATGCTAAAGGCTCAAGTCAAAGGTCAGAGGAGAAGATAAGGAAGGCGGAATATCCCCCTCCTAAGTTTGATGTTTCTCAGTAGAAGTAGTTTCTATGTAATGCGTATAGGGCCATCGAAGAAGAAAGAGAACTAGAGGAGTTGTAGTGCATGACATAAAGGTTTCTTAAGGCGGCCTGGATTCGCAAATAATTTCAATGCGTGATATAGAGGTCACTAGATGAGGCTCGTTACCATGAATAATTATAGATAACAACATAGAGGTCATTGGAGGAAGATCGTGTGCATGAAGAAATGCAACGTACAAAACAGAGGTCATTCGAACAAGTCCATAGACAAGAGGAGACGCGATGTGTTGAAAAAAGTGAAAATGAGGAACAAGTGCATGAGGATTTGAAGCACACGACGTGTGAAGAAGCACTGCGTGAGTTAAGTCGTGAAACAAAAATTGAGGATCAAGTAAGTAAATTCTTACTTTGTTGTTGAAGATTGTTAAATGATCATGATGATGTAATAACGTTGATGCAAATTTTAGAAACTTGCATGGGGGAAGAAGAGATTGGTAGAGATATATCATCCCCCCTGCTAAAAAGATACCTATGCCAGGCTAGTAAGTAGAAGCACATAGGTAGAGAATTCAATATGAAAGATAAACATGGGAGTTATGAATGGATTAGGTCATGTTGGATTTGGGTTCCAACGTGAACATCTTACCGAAGAAGTCTAGATATTGATGGGTAAACCAAGTTTGGTATGGTATCCCATCCAACTGTGGTTGGAAAATTAGTATAGGATATATCCCATAGGTTGAGAAAGTTGAGGTGAATATAGAAGGGGTGAAGATGAAGGATTACTTTGAAGTGATAGATATTATGTATGATTACAATCCCTTACCCTACATTACTTGGCATTGATTGGGCCTTCTACAACAATGTTGTGTTGAATTTGAAGAAGTGATAGATGTCATTTGAGACCAATACCCTATGTGTGATCACACCTCTATATCATATTTAAGGGGACAAACACAATGAGCCGGTGGATGAGGATTTGTGGAGCTATGTTATTGAGAATATATATAATATCACGGAGCACACGGAAGATTATATCAATCCCAGAGTGGATGGGGAACTAAGCTAGAGGAGTGTGAATTTATATGACATTGATTATGAAGATTCCCTAGAATGGTGGCAACAAAATATGTGTGAGGTCTCTACCCATAGATTTATGTGGATAACTAAATAAGTACGTTGGAATGGATTTGAACCATATGATGCACTGCACTTTGATGGAATAGGGATGATCGAGGCCTTCTTGATACAAATGGATAATATTTTTCAATAATATCGATAGTTGCATGTCATGGATGTCGTATTACGAGGTACACCTGCACATTGGTGGGAAAGACACCACACAACTCTACACAATTGGGTACACATGGCTAAAATGATTAAGGTCATGTTCCAACCGATCTCTGACTTTGAGTTGGCCAATTTCTATAAGGGCACTGAAGATCCTCAGGAGAACATTCACTACTATGAGAGGCGATGGATGAACAAGAATATTCCTTTCACTTAATGGTTCCATCGATTCATTCATACGATGGCCATGGTTCTTAGGAGATGTTATATTTAGGAGGATCTTTGAAGTAAAATGGTCGACTGGGTTCAAGTAAGAACTCAATTTTTCTCAACATTATGCTTTACTGTAGAGGATATGGCTCAAAGAGAGGCACTCTTCTAGGTTAAGAAGATTATATTTCATCGTCAGCTGAAGGATTTCATGCCAAGGGTAGTATGCATGTATCATCATCCAATGGAAAAACTAAAAGAGGTTGTCCATTGTTGGAAGGTCGATGTGGATAATATTGATGACAATAACCCATGAGGAATACAAATAAAAGAGTCTGAGGGTGAGAAAAAATTCAAGGAAAAAGTGTCGGAGATGACTATACTAGACTATGGTGGCCCGATTAATACAAAGAAAAAGATTATCACTCAAATTGTCAATCTACTCAAGGAATATGAAGAATTGTTTCCCCGTAGCTTCTCATAAATGAAGGGAATTCTAGGATCATTGAGGGCTATGAAAAATTATCTTAAGTCGAATGCCAAAACAGTCGAGAGGAGGCTTATCAATTAAATCCCAAATACAAGGAAAAGGTTCACAAGTAATTGGATCAAATGTTGGATGTTGGTACCATTTTTCATGTGAAAGAGTCATACTGAATTAGCACAATGGTTGTGCAACCTAACAAAATAGGAAATATTCAAATATGTGTAGATCTAACCCTCAATGTAGCCTATGTGCATGATCCTTTCCCTACCCCATTCATTGATGTTGGAGAATGTTGGAGGATATGAATCCTACTTATTTACATATGAATTTTTAGGGCACCATCAGGTTTGGATCATGGAGGAGGATCAATACAAAACCACCTTTGTGATAGAGTGGGGTTCATTTTCTTACATAGTGATGCCATTTGGACTAAATAATGCACCTCTCATTTTTTCCCAAATAGTGGTTGCAACCTTCAAAAAGTTTATCCACAAGTTTCTTGAAGTCTATTTGGATGGCTGGACAATATTCAACTTTCTAAAATAGCACATGTAGACCCTTTTCTTTATGTTGGATCACTTCCATCAGCTCCATATTTCTCTGAACTTGAAGAAGTGCATATTTTTTACACCATTTAGCACATTGTTGGGGCACGTAGTTTGAAAGTATGGAGTTCTAATTGATCAAGCTAAGATCACTACCATACTAGATATGTTGGCCCCCACTTCAGTTCACGAGTTTCAAGTGACATTGGGTAATATAGGATATTACCGGCAATTCATTCAGAATTATGCAAAGATTGAAACCCCCTTGGAGAAGTTACTACACAAAGATACCAACTACATTTGGACATAGGAATAACATGGAGCCCTAGATACTATAAAAGAGAAACTAGTCATTGCATCGATTCTAGTTTTTCCCGACTGGTCTAAGCTCTTTCATGTTCATGTAGATGCATCATCCATTTCTATGGAAGTATTTCTTGCGCTACCGAGTGAAGGAAATATTGATCATCCAATGTAATTTTCTAGTCGCAAACTATCTGATGTTGAGAATAATTATACCACAATCGAGCTTGAGGGCCTTGCCATGGTATATTCCTTGCATACGTTTTTCCACTATTTGTTGGGAATCCCCTCTAAATTATTCACTGACCAACCCACACTTAAATATTTGGTCAACAAGATGGTGTTAGGGGGAATAATATCTATCTAGTTTCCACACTTTCAAAAGTTTAAGTTTGAAGTCGTTGTCAAGCCGGGAAAATATAATGTTGGTCCAGACCATCTATACTAGATTGTATATGGAGAAGCTAGTCGAAGTCGTGATGATGAACTTCTTGATGAGAAACTCTTTTGCGTTGAAACAATTTTTGATCAATTAACCGAGATCGCTAAATTTATCACATCAAGACAATATCCAATGGGGTATACTCTATCCTAATGTCATCAACTGGTAACCTGATACTGGTTATTACTCTCTCTTCCTACTGTTTGGCTCGCCTAGATTCATATCTGAACAGGTTTCCAAAAAAACCATCTAAAACCATTGGCCCTCCTGGTAAACCAGAAGGAAACGCAACACAGAGAATGTATTGTGCAGTCTCACTCGAGATAGTTCTATGGGTGGCTGCAAAACTCATATCCTTATAGATTGCATGCATAAAATAGATGGATGGATGAATCTTAAGGATATTAGATAGAACAACAAGATCAAGGCCTAAGGAGAGGAAGTAAAATCCTAGATCCCCACTCTGTCCTAGGCTTTCCTCCTTTGCGTGCTTCTTTTCCTGCCATCTATTCTTCTCCAAAATTGGCCTTATCTTCAAAAAATAGACCTTTTTCTCCAAATTAGGCCTATTCCCAACAAGCCCCCAACACTGACATGTGGCTCATCCCAAGCCACTTAGTTAGTGCACGCTCCTTCTACAATTGTTTCCAAAATTTGGATCTTCTCTGCTAATTCCCTTCCTCGTGTCTTGACCTGTGCGGCTTTTCTTGTCAGTGCCTCTACTGATTGCGCTGTGATCTCTTCCTGAATCAATGTTTCTCTCTCTATGTGTGCATGCACCATGCTCTTATTTTCCTTCTTCAACTGTGCGATCATCTGCACTACTTACTCTTATAGGGGTTCTAATTCCTCCTGTCTATCATGTTTGTGCATCTGCGGGGCTTTTAAAACTGCCTGCAGCTTCTTCAAGTCTTGATTACCTTTCAGGCTCTCTGTGATGCTCATTTTTTTTGTCTGTTCTTGAGCTCTTGTATGGATGCGCTGAGCCTTTCCTCTTCTTGGTCCCACTATTGGACATGCTCATCCTCTTCTAGTGTTGTCCATAGTTTCATGACTTTGTCAAAAAATTCTTTTGTTGTGCTTACGTGCTTCTCCATTTCTATTAATTGGAGTGAAAAATCTTGTTTCCTATGCTATCTGACCTTGGGAGGAGTTGTAGAAGTCAAATTTTCTTTTAATTCTTCAATCTCTTGCCTATAATGTTCAATGGTTTGGGAAATAAGCTCGAGTTTCTCCTCTACGCTTATGTTCTCTTCCTGTGCGTTGTCAGGGATGTGATTGTACATTATTGTCACACCCTGTTCTATTGTGTTTGCATGCTCCTGTCCCTCCTTGGTTTCAAGCTTGACTTTATCAACCACCAATTCCAAGGCATCCTTGTCATTTCTCACCTCCTATAGTTATGCTACATCTGTTCTGGCGCGTGATTGTACCTCTTGTGAGAAACTGACTTGGAGCCTGTATAATGCGGCCTTGGTAGGTATTCTTGCTAATACCAGTTCTACCTCCAACAGATCCTTCAATGGTTTCTAGGTTTTGGATTCATCCATCTGCAACATGTTAGTTGTCATTATGAAATTAGAACTCGCCTAGGTGATACTTTGAACTGTGTCCTACTTAATCGACGTAGTCATTGTCTCTATTGTTGCTGCTTCAGGGAAATATTTTGTTCCTCTTTTAGGCCTATGCGCTGACCTGATCTGCTCAAGGACCTACTTTATCCCTACCATCTCGTCTTGTATTCTTCCTCTCTGGTGTTGGGATTCTTCAAATTCTTCCACTTCATGGTCCTGCACTCTCTCTGCCACGAGGTATGCGTCATCCTCAGTGATAGTGTATTTTGGCAGTTGCTTATGTGACTTTTCCTTCTTGCGAGGACCCCCTGTATGTATTATTGGCCACTTAGGTGGCCCTGTCTCTTGTAGGGTGGCTACCGAGAGGTATTTTTTTTTTCGCAGTGGCCCCTACTCCTTGTTCTTATTGTCTTTGGGCAATGTAATATTGTGTTTTCTACACATCTTTCTTCAGTGCACTCCCCTTCTTATGTTTCACCATCTTTTGGCTGGGTTTCCCCAACTTCGTTGACTGTTTGGGCACAAAAGTGCCACCTTCAGGTGTCTTGGTTGACATTGCGTCTACCTCCGTACCCTTAGGCACTTCTTGAGTCATGACTGGAATCCTCTAGTCATCGTTCCAATCCCTCATCGCCATTTCTACATCCTCTTCAATGACACATTATCTTAACTATATCCACTCCTTCCCTGGATCCCTGCGCACTTGGATCCACATATTATTCCTTGTCGCTCTGAAGTTGGCTATCTCCCTCTATTGTGTGACCACGTATGGAGTGATTCTCCAAGTATTCGAAATTATCTTCAGTGTCTTGCTCAAGTACTGAAAAAAGGTACCTGTGTTACCACTTCTATGCTTGGGGTTCGAAGTTCTCCCTAATGATGTGTGTCGCGTTGCATGAAAACGAGGTATCCGGTCATAAAAATGAGAGTACAAGGGATCCCTCCACCCGATCAATGTGATTAAAATGAGTAACCATGAATAATGGAACTATGTTCCCAACTCTTGTGCATCTTTGCAGTACCCAAGAAACAAGTTGAATAAATATGGGGCTTAGTTGAGCGTAGTGCCATTGGCGCACTATGTTGTAACTGTGACGACCCTAGCAAGAACTTCCTCTTTGTAGAATTTTCTAAGCATCTTACAGGCCATGAGTTTGGTGGCCATTATTGTTGTCACATCATTGATCCTCTTGATTATGATCTCACATGAGCCCCTCTCTGTGCCTTAAGTTTTATTCATCTCCTTGGCCAAGGATTTCTCTTTAGTTTTATCATCAAGGTACTACGTGAGAATATCGCCCATAGATGACAGAGCTATGATTATTTTAATTAGTTCCATGTCTATTGATACATGCTCCTCCAACCATAAGCATCCTCCATGGACGACCGCCATCAACTTCTTGACATAGTTGTTTACCTCTTTCCCCTACCAAAATGGGGAATTTCTAGCAAATTCAGAATTCTTGTGTTGGCCAGGCCGGCTGCCATGGTTTTGGTTGTAGAATTGGGTCACCAAAGGGGCCTGTGCCTATACTTTCAAGGTATACCTATTGCGCAAACTCTAGGAATTTTCTAGCATTGGCCACATTGTGGTATGAATATTTAAACTTCTCCCCGCACCCCAAAATTTTTGGCATAGTTTGAACTCCCTATGGAATGTGCAGTAGCATGATGGATGCATTGGGATTCTTTCATGGGGACCGCACCATGGGATGTTTTCCCTTTCCTCTTGGCAACTCACTTGAGGTCCCAGCCTCCATCTGTCTCTCTTCGGTATCAGGGTATGGCTGGTCGGTAATGTCTTCCACCAGACCCTGCTACTATTGCATAAACCCTGCTTTGGGTGGTGGTCTTGGCACGATAGCCTCTGTTTGCACCGCGGTGGCCCCATTTTCTCGGTGGGCTCCTTCGACCCTCATAGGTCTCTATGGATTCCTTATGTCTTCGACTTGTTGTCCCTGTGCACTATCGTGCGAGTCAATATCCATGCCTTCCATGGTTAGTTCATGGGCTTCTTCCATCCCTGGTGTGGGGCTTTCTGGTTCTACATGTGGTGAGGGAATTGCACCAACATTGATGAATTTCCCCCTTTGTGTAGTTTCTGTCTCGACCTCGCTGGTTTTGTAAGGTGCCCTAACACTACTTCGGGTTTTTCTTGTTTGTTGGCTCGGCACGCCCATGTTTGGTGGTTTCATCATGGGAACTGGATGATTTCATCAGATGGTTGTCGACTGGTTCGCACTATGCAGTTGTCATTCAAATATGCTCTGTGTGCTCTTCTAACACTATAGTTTGCAAATTCACAATAAGTTGTACATTGCCCACATTTCTCCTTTATATAGTGTGTGACATCAATGATGTGAAGCTTCTTGGAGAAGCTTCCCTGAGTGCAATTAATGCCATGAGTATGTTTCATTTAATTTCATAAATTCCCCCCGCTGACACCTTTTTCCCCTAACCATTGTTTTTCACTTTTTCGGACCATTGGTACCTTTTCCACGATACTAAACTTTTTGATTGCACGACATATTTTTATTGTAATGTATCCTTAGCGTGCAGTGTGTCTTCCATATGCTACACGTGGACATTTTTCTTTCCGTCGCACTGAGTCAACTTCCTTTGCACATTGTATTTCCAAGTATTTTTGTATTTGTTTTTTCTTCTTTTTATTTGTTTTTCTCATTTTTCTATCTTAACTTCTACGATAGTACATTATTGATATGATTTCTTACTGCGCAGTAATGTTTAAGTGCTAGGAGGTCGATTGTCCCTGTATAGTTTCAGTTGACTCTCATTGATCATTCATTTGATTTATGTGCCTCCCAAGTCGTTTAACTGTACATATCCCCCATTTGTGACAATCTTCACTTCATATGGCCCTAGCCAATGTATTCTGAATTTACCCGAATGCTGAAAAAATTTACTGTCATAGAGAAAAACTAGGCCTCCTTCCTTGAAAATATTTCTTTTGATATGTCTGTCATGCCATGATTTATCTCTCGTTTTCTTTACTTCTTGGTGAAATCCTTCCATAATCCTATCCTCTTACATCTCCATTAGTTTATTTAATATTTTCTTTACCGCGCCTCTTTCTATCATGTCGGTGATTGTTGCTACGCGCAGACTAGGTACCAGGAATTCTAGTGGAACCACTGCTTCTTTCCCATACACCAACTTGAATGGTGTCTATAATGTCAACGTATTACATGTAGTCATGTAGTCCCATAATAATGATGGTATTTTCAAGTCCCAATCATCCTTGTTGACATTGCGTACCATTATCAGAGCATTCTCCAAGATCTTATTGAAGGCTTCTACTGTTCCATTTGCTTGAGGATGGTGTTGTGTACTCTTCTGATGATAGACTTCAAAATCCTCATTCATAAATTTTATATTACTATTGATAAAGTGAGTACCTTGGTCACTCATCAAAGTCCTTGGACAACAAAATCTAGTGATCACTTTATCAAACAAGAAGTGTGTTGTTGTCTCTATGCTGCAATCTTTGACTGATGTTGCTTCTGCCCATATTGTTAAGTATTTTGTCGCGGTAATGATATGCCTTTCTCTTGAACTCTTTGTTGGTGGATTAATTGGTCCTACAAATTTTATTGCCCATTTTTCAAATAGTTGCAAATTTACTTGTGGTCTTAGGGACATCTCATCCCTTCTGTTAAGTTTACCAACCCTCTAACATACATCACATTTTTGGTAGTATTCCTTAGCATCTCTTTGTATTGTTGGCCACCATACTTCTGCGTGCAATACCTTCTATGTGGTATATTTTCCTGCATAATGTCCTCCAACTATTCTTTCATGAGATTCTACCTGAATTCTAATCCTTTCATGTTCTAGTACATATCTTTTCAAAATGTTTTCTACGCCCATTTTGTATAAGTGTTCTGCAATAAATTTATAGTATGAAACTTTGACTACCATATTTTCCTTCTTCCCAGTGTAGCACTCTTATGTTACAATCCCTGTACTCAAGTATTAAATAATACCAACAAAATATTCATCATCTACTTGGACTAAAAATAACTTCACATCAGGGGAGTTATCTTCCAAGTTGGTAGTTTCTTCTCCATTGATTACCCTTGACATGTGATCATGTCTTGTATTTAGCTTCCCTGGTTTAACTATCACTTCAAAATCAAATTCCTGGAATAACAATAGCCATCTACAAATCCTACCGCCTAACACTGGCTTGTTGGCTAGGTATTTGAGGGTTGAATGATCTTTTAATATATTAAAGTGTTTGCCCAGTAAGTAATGTCATAACTTATGAAGTGCATAGACCATAGCTAGGCCTTCTATTTTTGTAGTATTGTAGTTCTTCTCTAATTCTAACAATTTTCTTCTTACAAATGTTATAGGATGGTACAAATCCCCTACTCATGCCTACGTCAGAATTTCTCCAACTGCTATAGTTGATGCATCTACATGCACATGAAAAGTATTTTCCCAATCTGGGAATACTAGTATAGGTGATGTGACCATCTTCTCTTTTAGGTTATCCAAACCTTGTTGACAGTCCTCATTCCACTAAAATTTAGTATCCTTCTTTAACAGTTTTTCCATTGGTGTAACAATCTTTGCATACCATTTTATAAATTTTTTGTAGTAGCCTGTATGTCCCAATGTTTCTCTGAACTGGCACACTAAATTTGGTGGTGGTAAATTGACAATAACTGCAATATTTGTAGGATCTACTAGCAAGCCTTGTTTGCACACTATAAGGCCCAATAATATTCCAAATGGTGTCCCAAAAATTCACTTCTTTATATTCAATGATATCTGACACTGCCTGCATCTTTCCAACATTGGACTTAACACTTCTACATGGTCCTTTAATAGACTATACATAGTCCAATCATCCAAATACACTTCTAAAAACTGATGTATGAACTCCTTAAAATAATCTATGACTACCCTTAATAATATGGATGGTGCATTCTTCAACCCAAAATTCATAATTGTGTACCGATAGGATCCCCATTTTGTTGCAAAAGTGGTCTTGTACCTGTCTTCGCAGGCTATCTTAATCTTATAGTAACCTGAGAATCCATCTGTAAAGGAATATGATTCCTCTCCTCCCACATTCTCTAAGATGTATGGAAAGGGTCATGTAGGCATGCATCATTCAATTTCCTTAGGTCTACACAAATCCTGATCCCCCCTTATTTCTTCTCTTGGACTACCATGAGGCTTATCCATTGGGATTCCTCCACTGGTTCTATGATACCATCTTCCAACATTCTATCAATTTATTCTTTCACCTTCTACTTATATATTGGATTTAATCTATAAGGTATATGCCTAAAAAATCTGGCCTCGGGTTTGAGAGGTATCTTCATCTCTCCCATCTCACCTTCTATGCCTTTCATTTATGTAAATGTCATTGGGAACATGTCACTATATTCACACAATAACTATGTTATCCTTTCTATTGTTTGTTCATCCCAGTAGTCTCCAATGCTGGCCATTTTAAGATTATTAGTTGTCTCAATGCTGACTTTATTCACCTTGATTGGCACATCAAATACTTATGACTCCTGGGATGGACCTTCCACATCTCTTTCACTGTCAACTTCTGTAATATTAATTTTGCGCAGGTCATCTTCATCGTGTGCTTCTTCCTTCACATGATAGCATGAAAATATTTCTTTCATTGTTTGTTTGTTCTATTGTTGATACTCTATCATGAGTTCAACCTCTGGTTCATCAATAAATATCACCCCTCATATTTGTTTGAGTGTTGAATCCATGTTTGGGTTCTCATGTTCAAATGAAAAGGTTACTATAAAAATTTGTTGTAATGTTGTCCATTTTGTAGCTCCTCTGTGTAGTTCCTGGTATACATACCATTTTTCTAGAATTCCTTCTAAAGTATGGATGAAGTGATGGGGCCATTCCTCTGGTGGTTTCATCCTCCATTTTGTCTTGCATTTCTCCAAATGTTCTACTGGTGTCCCCTTTCCATCATATATTTGCATTTTATTGTTGCCATGTTCTGCGTCGAATCTGATGCACAGTAACATCTTACATTGGTATCGTTCCTTAATTGTTTCTTTGTGCGCACCCCACCATATTGCAGGTGTAGCCTTGAGTGTAATGCATAGGGATAAGATCCTCTGATTTTATAGTACTAAGTCTTCATATTTTGTTAGGAATTCCTCTAAATCATTTATACCATGAAAACTGTGAGGTTCTCTTATCTTTGTACTGCGTGGTCTATTCTTATGCACCTTCCTGTAGAAACTTCATCTAATGCTTCTCTAGTTGAGTACTCCATATTTCGTTGGTTTAACATAATCTTCTTCGTGCACGGTGGTTCTGTACAACTAGTTTATTTCTTCTAAATCTATAAAATATGGTTCTACGAACCTTTCCCCTTTTGAAGGGTCTAATGGCGCAATGACTCTATATTCTCTTGATTCAAATGTAATCTTCCTTGTCTTCAAGTTGATTATGGACTAGTTATCAAAATGACCAATCCAAGCCAAGAAATTTTGGATAAGGTGTTGTACCATCTACTATTTCTATCACTTCAAAGTCTTCCTGATCCAGGTTGATATTGGTGGCCACCCACCTATTCCAACTGGCTCCTCGTGTTCGTTTTTTGTTCAACACATTCTTATGCACTTCTTTGAAATTGTGAGTTCTACACTTTTGGGGTTCTCTTAAGCCCCAAACATCCTCCAGGTGGATATGGGTGGCCTCTCGCCTAATCCAACTGACTTATTTTGTATGTTTTCATGTCAGCACATATTGTTGTACTTCCAGGGTCATTTTGGGGCCCTAAACGTTGTTTTTTTGGCTCGCCACAATCAAATTGTAGATAGAGTCAACGTTTGAAGGCAGAATGTGTAGTTATCTGAAATACCTTTCCAAGGGGATATCACATGCCTAAAACAGAGGTCGTATGCAAAAGTTATGACCCTTGGAAGTTGAGGTACCAAATTACACCAACTTACCCATAGGGCCCACATGACTTTTGGCATTTCACCTTCTAGGGTTAGGTTTTTGGATGTATAGGTTTTTGGCATTCATGAGTAATATAAAAAAGGCCTCTGGAGCCTCATTGTAATACATTCTACTCAAACGAATGTGCGTAGTAGCCACATCTCTTCTCAAATATATCTACCACCATTCGAGCAACTGTTTCAGTTCTCCAGTTTTACAGTTTCAACCTATTTCATTATTTAATATAAGATATTTTTCACTGGATATTTGTGATATTCTTCATATCTTTTTGTTTATTGTATTTAGTCTGTTAATTGGTTTGTTCCACTCCTAAATCCAGATCAATGGTATTAGAGAGGTCTACTCTTCATTTACTTTTATTTGTGCATGCCCCCGACAAGATATGGGTACAAGAAGTTGGGACTCGAACCAATCGATCCATTACAAGATCGTCTGCACCGAGCCTGACAAAAACCCATGCGGGATGAAAAGAAATATGATGGAGCAGGAGATCCTATTAAAATGTTGCTCGAGGAATCCGTTGCATGACAAATGAACAAAATGATGGAAAAATTCATGCAGATCCTTCGACAACAGCCCACAGGAGAAACATCTTCATCAACCGGCCATGCAACCCCCTTCAAGGTACAAGTAAATTATGATATTCCATTATTTGAAGGACTAATAGATGCGAATGTTGTAGATAAATGGTTGAATATTCTTGAAGGATATTTTTCGGTCCACAATTTTTTCGATAGGGAAAATATCACTTTTGCACTCCTCAAGTCTGTTCCCCATGTTAAATACCACCGGGATACTTACTCTGAGAAAAGGGCCATGGAGAAATATACAATTTTTGTGGTGGCCCCTACATGGGATTCCCTCCGAGATTCCATTAAAGAATAGTACTACCCTATTGGAATCTACGAGGACCAATACACCAGATGGACCACCCTACGTCAAGAAAGGGAATAGAAGGTACCATATTTCACCAATATTTTCCATACCCTATGCACCAAATTGGGTATCAAAGAATCTAAGCATCATATGGTGCTCAAATACCACGAATTTTTTCATAGATACATTATGACAAAAATGGAGTTCCTAGACATCGCCTCATTGGGCACGACTTATAGATACACAGTCAAGATAGAACAAAAATTTAAGTAGAAACGACGAGAGTTTTGATATGCAAACCCCTCACAGCCAAAGCAGGGTAAAGGCAAACCCAACCCACATAGCATTGGACCAAGTCAAGATGTCCTCCCTCAGGACAACCAGTCCAAGCTACAACAAAAGAAGGAAAATGATAAGAAGAAGAAGGACATGGGAAAATGGTGTGAGTACCATAAAATTCCTTGGCACAACACCAAAGAAAATCGCTCCAAGAAGTACCTCGTGGTCAAGCTGAAGGCTTCCGAGTTAGAGGTTGATTCTGATTCTGATTCAAATCCTAAAGAAGGGAAGAAAATTATTGATGTTGAACCCAGTGCCATTGTGTCTACCACTAAAGTCTGGCAACGTGAACCAGAGTAACCAGAGGAAGGGGAACGCTTCTTTCACTCACAAATGTGGGTTAAGGGGGCTCTAATTCATTTCATTGTCGACAACGGTAGTCAGAAGAACCTGATTTCAATAGAGGCCATCAAGCAGCTAGACCTACCAATGACACAACACCCGCAACCCTACACTATTGGTTGGCTTTGCCAAGGAAGAGATCATGTTAGCCAACAATGTCATCTTCCCTATGACATCAAGCCTTTCAAAGATGAGGTATTGTTTGATATTTCTCCCCTTGAAGTTTGTTATGTTTTTTTAGGACAACCATATTTGTGGAAGCATCATGTTGTGTATGATTCTAGACCCCATAGTGCTATTATTACTTTGGATAGACAATTGTACAGGATCCCAGAGGTACCACCACCTACTTACATTTCTTTAATCTCTGCTAAGGAATGTAGTAAGGTCATATCATAGACTAGAAAGTTCATCTTCTTTGTGATATGGTCTCACAGTAAGAAGAAGATTGTTGCCACATCCCTAGCTTATACACAATGCCTCTCTTTGTAGCAAAATCAAGTGGAAGGGATCATGGAAGAATATAGAGACATCTTCACCTCATGTACAGGGGTACCAATACACTGTCAGGTCAAGAATCCAATTGATATGACCCCTAATGTGCCTCTACCTAATGGACCATTCTATCGATTCTCACTGATGGAGAATGAGGAAATTAGGCATCAAATACAAGAGCTTATTCAAAAGGGGAACATCAGAAACAACTCCTCCCCTTGTGGAAGCTCGATTGATTGGTGCAAAAGAAGGACAAGACTTGGAGACTCTGCATTGATTACAGAGCCTTAAAACAAATCAAATTCAAGAACCACTACCATGTTCCTAGGATTGATGACCTTGTTGACCAACTCAAGGGGGTAAATTTATTCAGCAAGATTGACCTAAAGTATGGCTACCACTAGGTTCCCATCGAACCAACTGATGTATGGAAGACAACCTTCAAGTATAAAAAAGGTCTCTATGAGTGGCGAGTCATGCCCTTTGGCTTAACAAATTAACCAACCACTTTCATGAGGTTGATGGATGATGTATTGAGACCCTTCATGCATATTTGGATGACATCCTCATCTTCAGCAGAACGTGGGAGGAGCACATGCGACATATTCAACAGGTTTTGAGCACTCTACAACAACAAAAGCTTTATGCCAACATGGAAAAATGTTCTTTTTTCATGAATAGGGTCCAATACTTGGGCTACATTGTTGATGAGCATGAGGTAAATGTTGATCCAACTAAGATCGAAGTCATTCATGACTGGCCATCCCCAACCACACTCATTGACTTCAGGCATTTTTGGGACTAGCCAACTTCTATCGACGGTTCATGTTGGGATTCTCCCATATTGCATGGGCCCTCAGCCAAGTGACCAAGGGTAGTGGAAGGGCCAATTTTGTATGGGGGAAGGAGAAACAATGAGAATTCAATGATATAAAACATCGCTTGTGCTCATCTCTAGTACTCTTCTTTCCCTATCTATAGCAACCATTCAAGATTGAGACTAATGCATCTGACTATGTTGTGGGTGTAGTTCTCACTCAACACAGGCATCCTGTGGCATACCATAGTGAGACACTCTCTAATACTGCCCGAAAATACCCCACCTATGAAAAGGAAATGAATTTCATTGTACAAGCCTGTCATCAATGGAAACATTACATTCTAGGGAGAGAGACATTGATCACAATCCTCTGCAGTTAATATAGACACAAGGGAAATTGTAGAATGACCTCCATCAGAAGTGGTCCACCTACATGAAACAGTTCCATATCAACATCAAGTATAAGGAAGGTATCTCCAATCATGTTGTTGACTTCCTCAGTCGACCTCCTGTGGCTTCACTCACCACTTTTCTCCATTCATGTGGAAATGAAGCATCTGAGTGGCCCCACCTTTATCAACAAGATCCGGACTTTGCCACCACATATAAAATCTTGGGTACAGGTGAAACTGTCACCGATTTTCACATTCAGGACGGACTATTATGACACTTGGACCATCACTGTGTTCCTACAAATGAGCATGAAAAGATGATTTGGGAAGGCCACTACAGTCGGGTGGCAGGACATTTTGGCATGGGGAAAACTATGGTCATTATTCAAAAACATTTTTATCGGCCAAAAATTCGAGAGGACATCAACAAATATATCGGATCTTGCACTTCTTGTGTCATTTCCAAGCCCACCATCAAGAAGCAAGGATTATATACCCCTCTTCCTATTCCCAAGAAGCCTTGGGAATCCATCTCAATGGACTACATGTCTAGTTTTCTATCCACCAAGCAAGGAAATGACTGCATGTTTGTGGTCGTTGATCAGCTTTCGAAGATGCCCATCCTCATAGCCTATAAGAAGAATTTCGCAGCGGCAGATATGGCCAAGATCTTCTTCAAACGAGTGTGGGTCCACTTTGGGATACCACAGAACATCATCTCTGACTGAGACAACATGTTCCTCAACACCTTTTGGTCGAGTCTCTGGTCTCTGTTGGAAAAAAAACTCACAATATCCACTTCTTTCCACCCCCAAATCGATGGCCAAATAGAAGTCGGCAATCGAATGATTATGCACATCCTGTGCATGTACAATTCTAAGCATCCACCTACATGGGACAAGAGTCTCCCATATGTCCAACAAAATTACAACAGGGCTCTCCATAGTTCCACCAGCCATAGCCCATTTTAGGTGGGTCTGTGGTTCTAACCCTTGGGACCCATTGATGTTGCACTTCCTCTTGTCACTGCACAAACAAAATATTCCCTTGATCATTCTGTGATCGACAAATCCACCATATTCATTTAGTAGATTTAGCACATCCGCCAATAGGTCTAGGAGATTTTGTAGAAATCCAATGCTAAGTAAAAGTGATGCCATGATCAACACAGGGTACCACACCAGTTTCAGGTTGGCGAAAAAGTATGGTTACATTTACAAAAGGAGAATATCATTGAGCCCCATCATAATCTTTTCCCACTTCATTATGGGCCTTACACTATCACCAAGGTTGTGGCTAGAAATGATTTTGAGATAAACACTCCACCCTTCCTTGGTCTGCATCAAGTATTCAATGTGGACCTCCTTCGGCCATAGTTTCCCCCATTATTGGACACCTCTGAGATCGCAGAACAACTGAAATCAACAGATCTCAACCCTGACTGCATGGAACAAACATCCACTGATCATATAGTGGACACACAGGTCAAGGGCACTCGCCAACAATGGATCTATCTTTATCGAGTTGTCAAGGTAGGGAAACTCTTACACCGAGGAAAGTGGTGCTCACCTAGGGAAAAATCCAACAGAAGTTTCCTCACTTGATGGGGGAACTCAACGTAATGGATACCATTGCTTCCTAAGGAGGAGGATTGATCTAGGTGGATATTGGTGGCCACCCACCTATTCCAACTAGCTCCTCGTGTCCATTTTTTGTTCAACACATTCTTCTGTATTGCTTCGTAATTGTGATTTATAAACTTTTGGGGTTGTCTGAATCCCCACACATCCTCTAGGTGGATATGAGTGACCTTTGGCCTAATCAAACTAGATTATTTTATATGTTTTCATGTCAACACATCTTGTTGTACTTCCAGGGCAATTTTGGGGCCCTAAACGTTGTTTTTTTTGGCTCACCATTGTCAAACTATAGGCAGAGTTAGAGTTTGTCGACATAATGCGTAGTTCTCTGAAAGACCTTTCCAACGAGATATCACGGGCCTAAAACAAAGGTCGTATGAAAAAGTTACGACCCTTGGAAGTTGAGATACCAAATTACACCAACTTACCCATAGGGCCCACATGAATTTTGGCATTTCACCTTCTAGGGTTAGGTTTTTGGATGTCTAGGGTTTTAGCATTCATGAATAATATTAAAAAGGCCAAAGGCCTCTAGAGCCTCATTGTAATCCATTCTTCTTAGGCTGATCCACGTAGCAGCCACATCTCTTCTCAGAGATACCTGCCACCATTCGAGCAAGTGTTTTAGTTCTATGGTTTTACAATTTCATCCTATTTCATTATTTAATAGAAGATATTGTTCATTGGATATTTGTGTTATTATTCACATCCTTGTGTTTATTGTATTATGTTTGTTAATCAGTTCATTCCGCTCCTAAATATAGATCACTGCCTTAGTGCACACTCCATCAAAATATATTGTTACACCTTTACGCCTTCTGATTGGCATAATTCCGTGTTGGTTTTCTAACTTCAGTTGAACATGTTAATATCCTAATGGGGTCTCTCCCATGTATTTCCATGTATTCTTGGGTAAAACGTTGAATTTAGATCCTAAGTCTAGTATAATGTATCCCATATTGAAATCCCTAATGTTAGCATTCAATCTGAATTCCCTATTTTTCCTCCTTCTTGAATGGAGGTGATTGACTATCTTCTTCTCTAATTTCCCCTCTACCTCTGTGTTACATCTTTCTAATATATTTTTCAAAAATTTCACATATGATGGATCATTTATTAGTTTAACACATGATTGTAGAAAAGTCTTTATGTTACTTACTTGTTGTACAGGTTTTGCTTCACTAGTGTTGCCCATTGAGAAGGGAATTTCATACATTGGTACATTCTAAGTATGATGCGCAATCAATGTAGATGCAACATCTCTCTTGAAGAACTCATGTCTTTCCTTCTTCCATATTTCTTTTTCTTTTCCCACATCGAACTACTTTTGTGGTTCAGTACTCTTCTTCACCCATTGGTGTTGCATTGGGTCTTGTCTTGTTGCATCGACTCCTATTTTATCTCCTCCGTGTGTGAATATGTTGATGTTCCTCCCATCATCTCGGGCTTCTGCAGAAATACATTGTACATTTCGATTCTTCTTATTTCTCTTTTCTTGAATCCTCCCCAATAATGTTGGTCATTCCTCTGTATCATAGTCTATTGCATGACAATACATGCATGTTGTATGTGGAAGTGGATATTCCCTTGCATAATGTCCTAGATGTTCGAAGTTATGGCACACTACTAGACCTCTGCCTCTTCCAAATCCTCCTCTACCTTGTCCTCCACCTCTGTATCCACCTCGATCTCCTCATGGTGCATTGTACTGAGGTACTTGATTATACTACACATGGTTATACTATGGTTGCACGTTGTTATACTGAGGTTGCACAATGTTGTACTTCTTTTGCGCATTATTATAAAGAGGTGATACCTGGTTGAACTATGGTGCAGTTTTCCCTGTCATCATTTCTTCCCGCACCCTATACGTATCCAAAGTTATTTAACTCATCAGGTCCATTGTCACACAATCTTTATCATCATGACCCACTGATTTTCAAAAAATGTAGTATGAATTATTGGGTATTGTCTGGTACTTTTGAATCATTGGACAATCATATGGATCATGGCCATGCGTTTTACAGATATCACACCATGGTCCTCCTATTGGCAAGGGGTTTGGTAGTCCTATTTCCATGTATTGCACGAAAGTTGGACACTCATTCTTGTGGTGTCCTTTTGTCCTGCATGTGGTACACCAAACAACTTCTCTCTTCTCTTTTCCCTTATTCTGGTTTAGTTGAAATGTGAGATTCTTCATATCCTCCTTCAACTGTTCTATTGTTGGATATGTCTTCTGATATTGGTTCTCTTCTAGTTGTAAGGCTACTTGCAGAGCCTCTGCTTGAGTTTGAAACTTCTTCCACCTCAAAGGATATTTTAGATGTGGTAGCAGTGAATTCACAAAGAGATGTCTATGTTGCATGTCAGTCATGACATACTTGAATTTACCCTTCCATTGTTTGATCAATATCCCAAACAACGTCGCTTGGTTTCTGCATGATTTCAATAATCTCATTCATGTACTGATCTTCTGAGCTAGGCTTCTGAAATTAATTTATCAACACCTTCTTTACATCTGCAATTGTCCTTTTTGTTCCTCGTGGACTGCTTACAACTAAGTTCATATACCAATCTAGTGTGAGGTCTCTTAGTGTGATAGCTAGTTGTGCAAGTTTTGTATCCTCATTTATGATCTAATTTGCTTCCCAAATCTTCTCACATATGAAAAAGTTCTTTTCAGGATCCTCTGATGCCTCTCCCTTAAATTTTGGTAACCTAATTGTGGGATCATGTCCTTCCATCTTGATCGGTGATGAACTACTACCTCCGTGCGGTATAGATACTTGACTACTATTTCCTAAACTGATTTCTCCAGTTGGTGCTCCTTGATTAGATGTGTTTCCTATTGTCTTCCTTCCCCTAAAATTAAGTTGTCTAAATGGTGGTGTTCTTATTGGTGTATTAGTAGCACATGGGGTTATGGGTTCCACACTGACACTAATATCGATAGGAGCTATGTCTTATGTTCCTGCCCTTGGACCTCTTATCTTCATTTCGTATGTTGTGCGCAATATTTCCTCAATCTGCTCCACAACCCAGATATCCTCTACCTCTTCTTCATCACTTGTCAAGCCCTCTGCATCTACTATAGCTCTTTTATTATTATTCATATTATATTGGTAGGGTACTCCACTGCGTTTCTTTCCAACTGTTTCCATGATCTGTTTGATCTGATATTCCTCCATCATGATTGGGTCCATGGCCTCCTCCTTCTTTCCTTTATCCATCTTTTCCTCCATTTCTCCACCTTTTGTCAGTGCTTCCCCCATGCACGTAGGGAAGTTTAGCTTTCTTCTTCCATAGTCATCTCACCATTGTTATATAGTAAAATCTTGATTGAAGTATACAACGATCTGATATACCTACCTTTAGGTCCTTTTAGAAACTCTTTCTCTGCTGCATTGTAAGACTTTGCGGTATCTACTGCAAATTCTGCGATAAACTCTGCAACAATAATGTCTAACCAGAAATCTACTGTGTGCATCAATTTATTGTTAACATGTTGTAACTGCACGATCTCCACAGGATTCCACCCGAGTTGTCTAATTCAATTTGTAGGGTGGTTGTATTTCAATCTCAATAGCCACTACCGCAACACATGTAGGAAATCACAAAAAATACCTCATGCAAGTCGTTAAACACATACTTGTCAAGATATTTATGTAGTGTTAACTTAGGGTTTTTTTTATTTTGTTGTGTGAATTCAAGCTCCTTTGTTTTCAGCCATGTTTCGATTTCTTCATTCATTGGGTTCCACGGTCCGAACATTCCTTTTTATACCTTCATTTTCTTTGTGATTCTTTCATGAATCCCACTCACTAAACCTCATGCATTTATAGCCGACAACGAAACCATTTGTTGGTTATTACTCTATCTTCCTACTCTTTGACTGACCTAGGTTCAGATCTGAACAGGTTTCCAACAAAACCCTCTAAAACCATCGACCCTCCTAGTAAACTAGAAGGAAACACAACACACATAATGTATTGTGCAGTCTCACACGAGATAGTTCTATGGGTGGCTGCAAAACTCATGTTCTTATAGCCTAGGATAGAGTGGGGATCTGGGATTGTACTTCTTCTTCTTAGACCTTGATCTTGTTGTTCTCTCTATAATCCTTAAGATTCATTCATACGTTACTTTTATGCATGCAATATACTGATCTAACATGTAACAAATCTAACAAAACTATTCATTCATCCATTCATTATCTAACTACTGACATAAGGTAAATATGCAATAAACACAACACATAACACTGGTTTTTCCATGGTTCACCCCCTCCTGGGCTACGTCCACAAAGATATGGCTTCTTGGACTCTTTTATTTATATTTCTGCAATATATGGTGCCACACGCACTACAATTTCGATTATACAATCACAAAACAAGTTCCACAACCTCTATGAGGCAAACTAGATTGCACCAGGCTCCTCAGCCTGCAATCTAACCCTCTAGATCTAGCTACTTGAATCTCCTACAACTCAACAACTCACAAAGATCTATCATATCTTACAGTCGTTCTCCTAACCGAACAAAACAGTATCCTCCCACTTGCTATCTCCCTGACCTAGACCTCCTAGGTACTTATTTGTACTAATTTTCAGCTTATCAGTTGTTACAATCTCTTACAAAAACCCTAACCCTAACGTGGTTAGGTTTTCCTGCATGCTTTCCTCCTTTGTGTGTTCCTTTTCCTACCAATCGTTCTTCTCCAAAATTGGCCTTATCTTCCAAAAATAGACCTTTTCTCCAAATTAGGTCTGCGCCCAACATCTGCAACATCGACTATTAATTAATTGTTGGACAATTGTATAAGCTAGGAGTGGATGGCATCTTGCGCAAGTGCGCCTTAGATCATGAATGGAACCCCATTTTGTATGAAGCTCATGAGGGCATTGAAGGGGACATGATGTAGGTAAAGCTACTATATGAAAAGTTCTAAGCATAGGGATTTGGTGGCCATCACTCTTTGTCGACACCAAGGAATATTGCAAACGTTGTAACATATGTCAATTCAAGAAAAAGCCTTGGTGTAGAGACGAGCTCCCTCTGTTTCTAGTTATATATCATGCAATGGTTCCAATTATTGATCTTCTTCTTTTTCACAATTTATGTAGAATAATTTCTCCTCACCACATTTATGCCCCTTATTCTACTTTCTATTACAATTGAAACATAGGCCCTTGTCTCTTGTTTCATGCATTTTACGAGGTGTCAACCTTTTAGGTTGAGTGAGGTTAGGAGAGGGAACATGATGCTTTCTATAGTTGTTAGTGGCCACTCTTCCAATAGCCATATTGCGACATTGGAAGTGTGCTCAAAAGATTTACATTCAAAGAAATGCACATCATGTTGAATGCTCTCCTTTAAAGTATCTATAAATAGATTTAACAAATTATCCTTTATAATGCATTTTACCCTCATAACTCTCATGTATCTCATGTATGTTAATCCAATAGTAACTCCTTCAATGTAAAATGGCATTGAAACTTTGAATTTAGTATGAGAACTCATGTATGTTAATCCAATAGTAACTCCTTCAATGTAAAATGGCCTTGAAACTTTGAATTTAGTATGAGAACAACTATTGCAAAATGTGTAACTTCAAAATGCCACCTTTGAATTTATTATGGCAACAACTATTCCAAAATATCAAATGGCTTTGAAACTTCGAATTTATTATGAAAACAACTATTCCAAAATGTAGTATTCATCATAATAATTATAGGAAAAGATGCACCTTAAAAAATTATGTTGCAAATCCATAGATTTACCAAATCAACCCATATTGAACAGGGGAATTCACCCAAAACGTGTTCAGACAAAATCAACGCACATTGTGAATGCCAGCTATATAGTACCGGCGAGATTCACCATAACATTATTCAGACTAATTCACATCAAACAGAAAGATTTCAAAACCTGAACCTGACCACAAGAATGACAGGACAAAGACTACGAATAACAAACATCTTAATATAATCAATCTGCCTGTCCTCACTTTGTAAGGCCGACATAGTTTGCCCTAATTGCCAGCAGGTGGTGATGTAAATCTGGCTCTCCTAGAGGATATAAATTCCATCTGCTTGGCCGGATCGGGCATGACTTCTTTCACTCCATCGGACTTACAGAATCGGTCCATCCATGCGCTCAGCAACGGCATCTTCCCCGGATCTATTAAAACGATATCGGTAGCCTTCTCGAGGCCTTTGATAAACGCCGACATACCACCCAATGCGATGTCAACCAAGCCTATCTCATCTCCTCCAAAATACGTTTTTCCTGAGAAGTAGCTGTTCGTTCGCAGAGCTTCCTCTATCAAAAGAAAGTTTGTAACCGAATCTTCTGCTGCCTTCCGTAACTGCTCGCCCTGACCAGTGAAAACTCCTCGAATACACGGAAAGAGCTGAGGCCACACATAATAAGCATCCGTGTATTACTTACGGAATAGAAAAAACAGTAACTGAAACTTTCAAAAACACAAAGAACAGATAAGGAAACGGTCAATGAGATCTGGAGACAGGTGATTTAGATTACGACTGAACGAATTAAATTACCTTGTCGTCTACAAAGGCAGCCCAGAAGCGGGCAATGGCTCGGTCATATGGATCTTTGGGCATAAGATTGGGTGCCTTAGTGTCCCATGCCTCCTCGATGTACTGCACAATAATAATCGATTCACAAACTGGCTTTCCACTGTGAATGAGCACTGGAATCTTCTTGTGAACAGGGTTTGATTGCAGCAGCAGCTGACTCTTATTTTGCATGTTCTCTTCGATGAACTCGTAATCGATACCTTTAAGAGCAAGTGCTATGCGAACCCGCACCACAAAGGGACTCAGACTCACACCTAACAGCTTCACTTGCCCTTTTTCTCCCTGCGTCGCCATTGCACTGAAAATGTATTGTAATTGAATGTTTTTTTGGCCTGGCTCCTCTTCTATCTCGGATATGCTGTGCTAATTTCCCCGATCCCGTAAATATATTAGTATCACACTATCAAGAATCCCGACCTTGCACGAAAGTTAGTTGCTTCTCGAACTCTCACCAGGTCCACAAAGACTAAAGTTACCTTTAAATTATAATACAAAACTGGCCCACACAGACTAAAAATCCCTATAAATTATAATACAAAACAGAAAGTAGATTGCGCACAAGTAATGAATGATTTTCAAAGAATTTTCAATCCAGCTTTTTACCCTGTCTAGAGTTTACCTTTATTTCTAGTTCAGAATTGATTGGCTGTCGTTGTTAGTATTATATCATCGCTTGCGTCA